>JAPSGF010000170.1:180133-336251 GCA_035772895.1 Perdix hodgsoniae
GGAGGATGGAGCAGGAGCGCGGCGGCCGGCGCGGGGCCGGGGCTGGCGGCGGCCGAGGGGATCCCCGGCGCCGGCGGGGGAGCGGCGGCCGCCAAGGGGAGCGGCGGCGGCGGCGGCTGCTGCTGCTGCTGCCCGGACATCCCGGCTCCGGCTCCTCCTCCTCCTCTTCCTCCTCCTCCTCTCCGCGGCGGCGACCGTCAACAGATCGGCCCGAGGCGGAGCGACGGGCAGGCCCCGCGCCACGGAGCGAGGCGGCCCTGGCGGGGGGTCACCCCCAGCCGGAGCTCCTGGCAGCGGGGGGCGGGAGCGATGACGACGGCGGGGCCGCCCGATGGGAGTCGGGGAGGCGCGGCGGAGCGGGGCCGGAACGGGCCGAGAGAGAGAGAAGAGAGCGCAGCACCGAGAGCGGCGCCGGGCGGAAGCGGGGCGGGCCGGGAGCGCGCCGGGCGCCGCGGCGGGGCGGGGCGGGCTCCCCGTCCCCTCCTCCCGTCCCCTCCTCGCGCGCGCGCCCGCTCCGCCCCGCCCCGGCGCGTCCCCCGCCAGCCGCGCCCCTGCCCCGCCCCTCCGCCGCCTCCCGCGCCGGTGGCGGCGGGTGTCGCTCTCTGGTGGGGAGCGGAGCTGCTGGCGGCGCGTTCGGTAGCGAAGCTTCTTAGCCGTACGGCGCCGTTGTTTCGTAAGCGGTCGCTTGCAGCGATCGTCTCACGCGAAGGAGGAGCTCCTACGAACAGGCAGGGCTCGGGACGCCTTTAGGAGAGAAGGGTTGGTCTCGAGCCTGAAACACCGGTCGCTTCACGCAGCATTTCTAGCCGCCACGTGGTTAGGGAAGAAGCAGCGGAGCGGGAAATAGGGGGGTTAATTGCACTGCTACCTCATGCCAGTGAGGTAATGCGGGTGTGATGCGCACCGAGGCTAGCAGGAAGCTGAGTGCGTTCCTCATGGTCACCAAGGTATCTCGCACGTGAGGCAGTCCTATGGTGGAGGGCAGTGCCATCCTGGCTTGTGTCAGAAACAGCGCAGCCAGCAGCAGGGAGGTGATTGTCCTTCTGAACTACGTGCTGGTGAGGTGCTGGAACAGCTGCCCAAAGAGATTACGGATGCTCCGTCCCTGAAGGTGTTCAGGGCCAGGATGGGTGCGGCCCTGGGCAGCCTGGTCTGGTATTAAATGTGGAGGTCTCTGCTCTTCAGTCAATGTAAATAAATTAGAATTTGTCAGACGTGGAAGCACTACTCTTGTTCCTCTCTAACACGCATTTTCAATATTGAACTTAATTCCCTATTACACGATCCATTCTGTTTCATTTGGACTTCCTCATCATCACAGCCCCCTCTTGTCTTGCTTAACTGAAATAATTATGACAGCTGCAAATTTTGCTATCTCACAATACCATCGTCTTTCTAGATCAATAGTAAATACAACAACACACAAGGCTTGCTGCACAGCCCTGCAGCAGGCTGTCATTAACCTCCTGCCATCGAAGAAACTAGCTGTTGAATTCTGCTCTTTGTTTTCCATCTCCCATTTTTGAGCCATGATAGTACTTTTCTTCCTGCCCAGTAATTACTTAGCTGCTTGAGCTGTCTCTGGCTTAGGGATTTAATCAAAGGCCTTTTGAAACACTGTGAAACGAGTCCACCAAATTTCTTTGGTTTGTGGATGAGGGGCTATTTTTGACATTTTTAGATAATTCAATAGACGAGTCAACCAGAAGTTATTTTTGCTCTGCTGAATAACCTAGTTAGGCCTGATTTTGCATGCTGAGAATTTTTTTTTTTTCTGTATGTTTTGATTTGTTTTGTTTTGTTTTTTAATTTATGTTTACTTTTGGTGAGTGTTTCAACCAAAGAAAATGCAGCCAAAGCATTCCAGCAATTGAGGGTTTGGCCTCCTGTTGGCTGTGTCAACAATTTCAGCATGTCAGGGACAGGTTGGAACTTGAATACAGGTGACTGGTTCCTTCTGTCACTGGAGGACCCTGATCCTCCAGGCAAGTATTTTGGGCATCAGCTCACACTTGATGCTCCCACTGGCTCTCTCCGATGAACGTAGAGCTTGAGGAGAGAGCAGCTCCTGGCTGACACCCTGCCAACAGCATCAATAAGAATAAAACTCTCCCCATGGTGTGAGCACATCCTGCATTGCTGAGGTTAATTTAACTCTTGGATCCTGTGTTAGTGACTCTTTGTATTTTTCTATGACTGCGTAAGTAGGCTGTGGCCATCTGTGCAAGTGATGCTGATAGCTCTTTGGCTGCTGTCAAGAAACAGAGGCAGGATTCTCCTTGAGAATCTATTTCTGTGCGTGTCCTTTGTCCCCCCTGTAGGACTGAGCCTCGTGGTTGCATACGAATTTAGTAAGCTGCCAACCAGCCAAACTTCCAGCTACTTTCTGTCTGCAATCTAATATCACCCATCTGTAGTGATGGCAACCATTTGCTGATCTTCATTTACTATTTCTCCTGGTTGGGGTTTTCCAACACATAGTTTCTTTACAGTCGTTTTGGAATGAATTTTCCCTGCTTCAAGGAGATACTTAGAAATCAGCGGTGTGTTTTTTGTTTTTGTACCTAGTGTGCTAGTCCTAATGAGAAAAGAAAAGCACTAAGGCAATGCTATTTCAACAGTGCTAGGGATAGATTTCTTCAAACCACGTGGAGGATTTTTTTGCTGCTATTTGGGCGGTTTTTTTTTTCCTGCTAATTTAATTGCTCACGTATAGGATAGGCATGATGACCTGACAAATGAAAAGCTTGCCAGAATGAATCACAAGAATTACAGGCCATCATCAGCTATTAACTAGGTTGAATCAAATGGTAATCAAGTTGCAATTTGCAGTATTACTATACTGCTGCTCACAGATAACACGGGGCTTCTGTTTTCATAAATCTGAGCAATCTGCTAATAGAAATAATTTTGCTGTGTGAGTCAACTATACCTGTGCCTATCTTAGACCAACATGAATGGAAATGTCTCGTGTTTGCCAATGCCCCACTTGTGTTATTTTATATATGTATGTGTTTATCTACATATTTAGTTTCGGTGCTTGGATAGCAGTGCATGCTCAGCAGGAGCCGGCTTGTGCTGTGTAGTCTGTTCTTACCTTTTGGTAATTACAAGGGCACTGTGATGTCTGGGAACCATAAGTTTTACAGCAGTATGATCTGCTCTTTGTAAAATATGGCACTGTATTCAATCCCTGTAATCCAATTTATTTGGATTTCTTTGTATCTTGTTAATAATTCAAAGTTTATTCATAGCTACTTCATGCTTTTCCTCCAAAGCTATTTCTGGCTCTTAACCGTATCCTATTTTCACAATGAAGAGCAATTATTTTGGGTCATTTTCTGGTGCATGGGTTGTTTTTTGCCCAGCAATACAAGGCATTTTAAGGAGAACTGAAAATCTGTCCATTGAGATAGATCACAAATAGAAGATTTTATAGTCTCTGTTGTCTGGGCTACTGTACCATACAAGCGTTGTATTCTAACTAAAATGTCAAAATGAACACAGAAATGAAATGCCCTCTGAGCTGAATAAAATGTGTTTTATTCACAAGACAAATTTATGCAGGGCGGAATAGAAAATATGATGAGACACATTGATTTATTCCTTTTGTGAAAACTGATATCAAACCATTATGCTATCAGAGAAGTAATTCTCAGCTCGCAGGTCAAGATCCCTTTCTGAGTCATCATGAATTTCTTTTGAGTATTGGAAGCAAGCTGGCATGATTTAAATGTTGAAATATGGGGTGGAAAGGGGGGGGGGGGGGAATCAAGAATGAGGAAAAAAAATAATACTGGCCATAATTTCCCCAGAAAAAGAGGCCTAGAGTCTCTAGAGTGAAAAGAGTCAGCCTAGTCCTAAAAGTGAGTTTGTGGCAAGTGACTGAGAGAAGTGAGGTTGCAGGGCAAGAAGTGATGAGCTGAAAAGAGCTACTAATCCAGCCTCCTTGGGCTGATGGAGTGAAGCTCTCTGTGCTCTTTTCCTCTCACCTTTACTCCATGCATTGCGGATGGGCTCCTGAGTGGTGCTGGGTGCCTTCCAGTGCTCAGTAAGGCGAAGGTGAGGCCCGAACTGTAAAGCCTGGATTGTGCTGCACTGGAAAGCTTAACGTGACATCCTCTAGATGATATTTCAGATGGAAATTTACAACTTATGTATTTCTGATAAACATTTTAAAGTTCCCATTGCAAACCAGGCAGTGTTTTGTTCCCAGCCTGCTCATTGGTAGGGTGCCCATTACCATAGATGAGCAAACTCAAAGACTGCAAGCTTTCGGAAGCACATGGTATGTGTCAAGCTGACCCACTTCTTGAAAGCCAGCCTGGGCCTTTGTGAAATGTCCTGTAGCTGTTAGGAGGGATGTTAGGATGTCAAGAATGTTTAAGTCTCCAGTGACAGTATAATTACCGTTGTGTTGTTTGTAGAGGTGGGAGGCCCTGAGGGGAAAGGAGGCCAAAAAGGAGAATCAGGAAGAGAGATGAGTAAGGCTTTAGGAATTGTGCCCAGATGGAGTTTCATCATGCTTTTTTCTTCATCTCATTTGGCTCCTTAGTAAATTAGATGTTTACATATGAGAAACTATTATTTTTTTCCCCTCTCTGCATCTCCTACACTTACGAACTCAAACGTTCCACATGCTAATCTTAGAGGCAGCTTTTGAATGGATGTCGGGAACATGAAACTGCCAGGTGAAAATGCTGAATTTAAATAATATTTGGTTGTGGCTCTTGCCAGTCCTACTGCTAATCTGTACTTTGCCTCTTTCAAATCTAATCCAAGGGAAGCAGGCTAGGATGAAATCCTGGATGTCTGCTGAGATCTGAAATCCTGAAGATCAGCTGCCCTTGTTAGATAGTAGTATCTTACTGTACAGGATCGCTCTTTATGTTACAATTTAGTGAATATATTCAATCTTCCAGAAGCTTCTAGGATGTACAAGCAGTTGCCTCTTTTTATTTTGAAAATATTAAACTACACATCTACAAAATACATATTCTGACTAGATGTAAATTTTTTTTGGCTTTGTTCAGTCACAGAAACCTGCAGGTATATTTGCCTGACAGAACAATTAAAATATTTCAGTCAAGGTCATGATTTTGCAGGCGATTGTTTTTCAGATTAACTTGCCATTATATATGCTGTCATGATTGCAATGTATGTGCTCAGAAGGCTGGAGGAAGAATAGCTTCCTGTTCTATCATATGTTATTATTGCAATCTGCAGTTATTGGTGTTTGCCAAGCCACACCTATGCTAACCTCTGTTATCAACAATGTTACTTAATCCACTTGGTACCTTCTTTCAATTTAATTTTTTAATTTACCTGTATGAGAATTCCACAGAGCATGATACGAAAACCTTTAAAATATAGAAATGCTGTTGCAGTTGCATGGTACTTCTCCTCCTGGCAATAAATCACTTCTCCTTTCTAAGAACCAAAATGCTGACACAGACAGAGGTTATCCCATCTCCTCTCCCCTCCACACCCAGACCAGCTATTCTTAAACCCTCCTGTGACTGATAAGCTAACAGATTTCACTTGGGTTTTGACAAATAACGATGAAAGTGAATGCCTGAGTGGTTGAAAGCACATCTTTAATTTGGATATTCTGAAAATGAAATTGAATGTAAGCATCTCTGTTGCTTAAAAATTCAACAGTACTTTCCAAAACATAAAATGTTAAGTTTGCTTCTGGATTTTCGTTGCCACACTAAGTGTTCAAAATTCATGAGTCAATGCCACCCACAACATAAATTGGCTTAAAAGCCCATATTCTTAAAAATAAGACTTTTTAAGAGGATGGGTAGGTGGTTGGTTATTTGCCATCTGCTTTCCTTGCTTTTAGGAGATCTTTCTTTCATATTTCCAAGCTTGTCTCATACAGGAGAATTAAAAACTGGTTTAAAACAATATAAAAGCTGAGATTCTTACTTCAGCCTCTCGATCTTGGTAGCTGAAAAAAAGATGTCAATGCATTTGTAGTAAAATTCTTAGGAACAGCAACATCCAATTCGACCTAACAGCATTTTAGTATTATCTCAGAGTTACAGCTTTGTAGAGGAACGAACAATAATCTTATGTAGGGATCCCCTCATACTTAATATTCTTGGTTTGTGGGTGGGTTTTTTTGAGGGAAGTGTGGAGTGCAATTCCTTACCATCTCAAAATGCTCTGCTAGCATTCCATTGCATTTTGCTAATTTTGGCTAACTTTTCTATTTTTTAAGGGAACTAACATATAATGAAGTTTGCTAATAGGCAAACATTTTTTGGACTCTACGGGCACTAGTAAGTAAAGGCTCATGGTAGGGATTAATTTATTTTTGTACTTAAAGATTGCAGGAAGGTAACAATTCTGTGTTCTCATGGATTTGTTCAACTCAGCTAGGTTTTGCTGATTAGAGGAAGGCTTTGATAAACAAGTATTTTGCTTTATTTCAATGTTCCATGGAGTTCTGGGATAAATTTTCTTATTGGAGACTCCTTATTTGTTCCAGTATTTTATGTCAATGTCATACCAAACAGCTTTGAATTCTGCGAATGCAAACACCTCCTCCATATACCACTCCTTCCAGTTTGCTACCTGAATTGCTGAGCTCTAGCAACTCTCATGTCTCCTGAAGTGCCTGATTTAAGTCATATGGTGGGCAGCATTTGTCCTCAACTCAGAACTAACCCATGAGAGGAGGCTGGGGTCAAACATATGTTGTAGAGAAGGCCATTACTTCTCTCTAGCAGTAACCCATAGTATGAAGTTGTATTGCAGAACCAGTTAACAAGAGCAATACAAAGCAATGTGCCCTCGCAGCCCAGAAAGCCAACTGTATCCTGGGCTGCATCAAAAGGTGCGTGACCAGCAGGTCGAGGGAGGTGATCCTGCCCCTCTGCCGTGCGCTGCTGAGGCCTCACCTGGACTACTGCATCCAGTACAAACTGGCACATAAATGGGTATGTTTCAGCTTTCCTTGGTGTAAGGCTACTGGGCCCCACAGGCCTCCTGCCCACTGGCTGACACCACAGGAGCATACCACAAGAGCTCTGCCCAGATGCGCGTACACCCAGTAGGAAGGAAATAAAGCTGCAAGGCTTAATCCAAGTTAATGTGTTTCTTATTAAGTATGCTCGTCTTTGCAACTTTATTAATGTTCTTACAATGTTTTTACAGGTATGTGATATTTACTTTGACCTCATTGGATAGGAAATTTAAATCCCTGAGAGCTGCTGAAGATCTGGGGAGGCCGAAGCAAGATGTGACTCAACGGCATATCATCCCTGGCTTATAGGAAGAGGTGAGACACAGCTTAGGCAAGAGGAAATGCACTTGCAAAATTAAACACTTCATAGGAGAAACAGCCTCTGCACCTCAGTTACTAACATTTCAATTTTCACCTCTAATCCAGAAACTGCAGTAGGTAGCATGAGGCATTAATGGTGTTTCCTAATTCTGCTGATGGTCTCCACCTCTAGGATAACATCTGGCCTCTTGCAGACTTGCTGCTGCTTTGCAGCACTCTCAACCCTCCAAACTTCTGTTTTTTTGCATTGAACTTTCCTGCTCACATCCTTTCACATCTTTCTATGCAGAAGTTTCTTGTGGGCAGAGATGCTTATTTGTCTGTTATAATTTACCCACTGTATGGGTATCATGTCGTTACATAAAGCAGAAAAGACAGTAACTTCTCCTTCCAACTTTTACTACAAACCTTTGTCAATTTAAATACAAGCTCAATCTATAATCAAAATGGCATGTACAGAATTTATATTGACTCACGGTGAAAAATGCAGGAAAAGGAAGTATTATAATAACCCACAGAGTTTACAGACCTAGACATACAAGTCTTTTGTCCTTTCTTTGGTTGAGTGTGTGCTTACAGCTTGGTATTAGCAGGATTAATTGCAACTGGATGGCAAAACCAGATTACCAGGGCAACAATGCAGGAAAAGTTTAGGACTCTCTGTTGTAACATAATTCCTTGTTAATCAATGGCTGGTAACAAATCCACATGAAAGCAGGCATGACACGTTTTTAAGTGGTTCAAAATTGGCTGGGAAGTGCCAAGTGGTGGTTATCTGAGCTTACGTTTGTGGCTTTGCTGCCAAGGCTTCCCCAGATTTGTGGCAAAAGGGCAGTTAATGATGCAACACCCAGCAACATCTTCACAAGAAGTACTGAAGAGGGACATCAACATCATCTAGAAAGCAAAACTTCTTCTATTTGATAT
Source organism: Perdix hodgsoniae (assembly GCA_035772895.1). Lineage (NCBI taxonomy): Eukaryota > Metazoa > Chordata > Aves > Galliformes > Phasianidae > Perdix > Perdix hodgsoniae. Next base: position 188,358 of record JAPSGF010000170.1, read on the forward strand.
GGATATTAAAAGTAGGGAATGGTAAGGAGGGGAGGAAAGAGGGCTGTATGCAACTAGAATTAGCTCCACGTTTTATCAAAACCCATGTAGTTTCTGAGCATCTTCAATAAAGAACTGTTAATTTTTATCTTAGAAGGACATACTGTACAGGGATAAAATCTAACCCCAGTGCATGGTGGAGAGCTGCTGAAGTGTGGTAGGAAAGGGCTAGGTATCTTCTACTCTGTTGAATTTAAAAGCTTTGCCAAATTGACAAAGCCTGAATTGTCATTCTACTTGTTCACTTGTCTTTAAGTGTTATAATATTCTCATTCACATTCAGAAGGTCATTACCACAGTATATGTATTTTGGATCCTCAGAGGTGTGGAACATTCAGTACTGTGCCTTTCACAAACACACATGCAAAAAATGGCTACTTCATGCTCCATCAGCACTGCTGGGAACATAGCAGTGTGTAATCAAACTGCATATGGTTTGGCTGTAGTAAAATGTCTGTACCCTGCCTGCACTACAGGTATAACTGTACTGGAAGAGACAGCCTCACTAGGCTTGGATAAAGTCCTCCTTGGAGAACCTGAATACTTCATAGAAGAGCTTTCCTCAGATGGCTCTGGATCCTCTAGCTTATATCCTGTGTCTTAAACGATGGTTACATTCACTGTAGTGGTGTGCAATTCTGAGTCACTTGCCTGTGCTCTTTCTGCAATTTTGAAGCAGTAAGAAAAGCAAATTGATGAACAGTGCTTCAGTTACAAATCAAAGGATGCATGAGAAGAATTTTCAGTTTGGCATTGCAAGATGGTAACCTTAGACATACGAATTTTAGGCACTGCACAATTTTGCCTTAGTTTATTGGCATCTGGAGGAGGGACAAAGCATTGACTCTGGTGTGGCAGAAATCTCTAACAGCTCAAAAAGCCCTGTTTCTTCTGTTTAGTTTGTGTTAATAGGATCTTGAACTCCCTTGGAAGCTCGCTGGCAAGACAAATTTACACTGGGGCACAGTGTGCCAATACAGAGGAACAGGAGTGGAGATGCTCATATGTTAGGCATGCAATGTTTGAATTATGGAGTGTGCAACTGAGAAAACAAATACGAGGTAATAAAGAAAGGACAAGCCTGCAGCAATTTGAATAATCCTCCCATTGGGGGATTTTTTTTAATATGTATGTGAACTCCAAATGTGACCTTCAGAGATAAGATACCGTAGTGCTCTTGTACAGCAATTGGTGTTTCATGGTTATAAATGTCACGGACTTGAAAGAACATTTCCTGTAACTGACACTATTTAAGAAAATGCATTTAATACTTATTTGAATTATGCTTTTTTAAAAGGAGATCATGCGAAAGGGTGAAACAGGAAACGTCTTTTAAAACACTTCCATGCATCTCTAGCATGTTTATATGGCTGTTTTTCTTGCACCTCTTTCAAACCTCCTCTCTCTGATGACATGAAAGTCACTGCAAGAGAGATTTAATCTGGCTGCTAGGTATTTTCTGCTGAGGCAGAGATTATAGGAAACTTTCCAGGTTTGACAGAATCTCTGTGCAGAGTACAGTGCACTCTCAGGCAAGATCAAAAAAATTCATCAGAGCACAAGAGGTTTGCTGTCCCTGTTTTCCTTGCAAATGCAGGCAGCTCCTTCTTGCCATGTCCCTTTTGTAGCTCCTTCCCAGAGCACTTGGCCGAGGGTGCAGGCACATAAGTGTAAGAACTGGTGAATTTGCTCCCTCCAAGGCCACCTTGAGAAAACTAAAACCAGAATGGAAGGCTGTGTCTGCACTGATTATAAGTGTGTCAAGTAGGCTGCAAGCGTTCCCTGTAAAAGCTTCTCTCTCTTGCTGTTGTGCCTTTATCTATTTCAAATAGGCTGAAGACGAGATGCATTCAGTGACTATTTTCACTAGTTTTCTTATGCTTAGTGACCACTTTGACAGGTACTGGTCTTAAGGTTTTAATCTGTAAAAAAAGGAAAGCTTGCTAAGCGTGTCTGGTACATCAGTGAAGGTGTAGCTGTAAACAGGGAATTCCCACACTCCTTAACTATTATATAGCACTCCATCTGCAAAAATCCAGGTGCTTTCAGACAGGAGGGATTTTTCTCCTACTCCTACTGAAAAAAAACAGAGTTGAAGAGGAGCAGCAGCTCAGCCAGGACTCACTCAGCTGGCCAGCGTCAAAGCTGTGGATAAATCCCAGGACTAATTCTTTATCCCAGAAGCTGCTTCAAAATAAATAACACAGAGAATTGTGCAATGTAGTTGGAAACAGTGGCAGCACATGAGATGAGAACAGATATAACAAACTGTAATACCGGGAAGTAATTAGATTCAAGACAAGAAAACACCATGAAAGTATGCGTGAGATTAAACAGCACCGTGTAGTGAATAAACTTTACTTTGGCTAGGCTGTATTTTTGTTATTAAAACTTACTACCTACGTTTTCTAGATTATGTCTCTCTGTTGTGTGTGGTTTTTTTTAAATCTTTTAATCATATAGGGTGGCAACAATGGCTACAGCCTTGAAAGATGATAATTTCCTGAAACACAGCTTTTAGATGTAGAATAAACGTACCTTCACTTTGACTTTGAATGAAACTGGTTGGTTGAATTCTGTGCACTCGCTAACGAGTTATGAGTCTTATTTTTTTCAAATTATTTCGTGCTGTCATCAATTCTGTCATCAATTGCTGTTCAGGCAGAAGTTGTACATTGCAGCAGGTGTTAGAGTGCACAGCCCTTTTGATCTGCAGATCAGTTCTTGGGCTGTCTGCAATCCAGCTGGTCATCCCTTCGTCATTGTGCTTGGGTGCAGCTATGTGCTCGTCTTCCTCAGCTCTCCCACCTGCCTGGCAGGGTGGCTAACACACAGCTGACATAGATGCCAGGACTAATGGCTGTTACACACACCTGCAAGTGTGTTTGGCACCCCTGGGGTTTTGAATACCCCAGACCTCACTCCACACTTTGGAAAATTGAGGGAAGCAGCCATTTCATAAGGAGTCAGCATGCATGGATGGAGATCACATAATTAACATCTACTTTCATTTTTCTAGGTCATTTTTTCCTCACTACTTTTCACCGTTCTTTTCTGTTAGTTTTCCTTGCAAGCTCCTCAGTGTTCAGGCTCCTGTGTACATTTGCAAATCATACTCAGACTATTTAACTTTTCTTTCAAACATCCCACTAGATCCTATACTCATCTCTTCAGGCCAGCCATACCTTTAAAATAACCTCGCTGGATGACCAAAATCCCTCAGCATGAAATGTGCTGCTTAGCTACCTCCAAGCTGAAGGTCAGGCTTAAAAACTGCTTTGCCCTGGGTTGCAGCTGCCTACCTTCTGGATTCTGTGCAAGGACATCATTAGGCCAGCTCCTGGAAATTCAGCCAGGGCTGTGCTGACACTACACAGGCAAGAGGGTGGCCCTGCTGGGGTGCAGAGAGCTAGGTGCTGCCTGCCTGGTGGTTAGGCAGCAGAGCAGTCCCCTGAAGAGTGCCCAGCATCCCACTGCAGCCCGCACATTCCCCAGAATGCCAAATGAATTATGGATGAGTCAGCCAGGATATTTCCGTGAGCTTCCTTTGCTGCACTGCTTCCCTCGCCAGCTGAGCTGTGCTTGTAAACCACCACCTGGGCCTAACACTTCTGACATTTAAAATAAGACCAAAAAAAAAAAAAAAAAAGGATGATGATTCCCCTTGGTTTCCTGGCAGGATGTGGGGAATCCCTGACGTTTGTGCAGTGCCAGACCCCCACGTCCTCAACATTTTGCTGCACAGCCCAGCATATGCCAGAAATCATCTGGTCCTTTCTGCCTGCTTTGCTCCTCCGTCCCTCCCACTAGCCGGCTGTGCCGACGGAGTCAATTAGAGGAGATGGCAGTGATGCTGAAACTGATTTGAATTTCAACCAGGATCTGCTAACAACTCGAGCCGTGCGCAGGCAGATGAGGAAAGGCAGTTACCCAAGGACACAGTGACTGTTTGCATATGCTGGAAGTCTTATTTCTTATTTTTAGTCCTTAACTAGACTCAGATTAATTTATTCAGCAAACATCGATTTCTTTTATTCATCTCCGAGCACATTAAATATGTGTGGTCTTAATTTGCAATGGTGGCATTGTGGAGAAGCAGCGGCCCAGTTCTGGAAATGTTTGCTGTGAGACAAAGCATAAAATGCTTCTGCAACAGCATTTGATGAGTCCTCACTAGCTTTGTGATCACTTGCAATGATGATATCAATGCTGATATCAAACCATATAGCACGGGAGATGAAGCATTAATTCAAGTCTTCTAACAAGTTTCTATTATCTGTGTTTGAGTTGCATACAGAACTCCTAATCAAGACAGGCTTCAGCTGTGCTAAACACTACCTTCAAAAAAATGACAGCACAGTAAAGCACTTAAGATCTAAACAGGCAACAGAAAACAAACTGTAGTGAGATCAAACAAAAGGAAAAGCAATCCCTACTGGCTCTTTACCACCAGCAGGTTACTTGGCTTCATTTGCAGAAGACTGAACTCCGTATTTATCTTGAGGCAGTCTGAAATCCCATTACTTCAGTGGGAGAGAAACACAAGAATCAATTTTTTCCTGAATCATGTAGTTTAGTCCTGAATCCAGCACTGAGCAGGAACTTCAAGATGAGTGATGCATTGTTTTACTGACTGAGGTGGAACAGGTAGCACAGGAAGGAATACGGATCAGTTCTACTTCTGGAGAGGCCATAACCATCTCCTGGAGTTCCCTGTAACAGCCAGAGACCCTAAAGGTGCCCAGTCATCCCCAAGGGCCATCTGCTCACATGCAGATGTTCCTGTCAGCCCTTGCCAGTTCTCCAGGCTGGCTTACCTGCATTTGGCTCTATTCGTACAGTATATCATCTCAATTATTCATGCAGATGTTTCACGACACCTTTGCGATTGTAATGAAGGGGGCTTCTGTGGCTGTGAAGCCAAAATATGATTCCAGTATAATGTCATGATGAAGTGAATTGATCTTTACGCCGACTGACATCACCTGCCTTATTTCATGCTTTCATTTCCTGCCACGGGGTCTGGCTGTGTCTTCGTATGCTGACAGAGCCCCTTACAGTGCAGAGCCTGCATAACCTACTGTCTGTCCTGGGGTTCCCCCTTAGCCCTCTCAATAATCTAAAGAGATGGATCATCACCGGCGCTGTGTGGATATATGGCTGCAACTCTCATTGCTCCTGAATGGCCTGTATCATTCTTCTCAAGCATGGCAATGGAACAAGTTGCAGTAGCCTCTTAATGCGTGGATGTCCAACCTTTTGGCTTGCCTGGGCTGCACTGAGTGAAGAATTGACTTGGGTCGCATATATGTAGGCTGCACTAAAAGTAATGCCTCCTATTTATTTCCATGGAAACTACAACAGATGCAAAGAACGGAATAACACTATTTAACAGAGCCAATTCTCAACTGCAAAACTCTCTTTTTTTCAACATAGTCACGACCATTAGCTATGCATTTTCGTCAGTGATGAACAAGAGCTTTCAAGCTATGCTCATAACAATCTGCACCAGAGAAGCTGACCCAGAGTAACCACTGCTCAAACTCACCACCCACCGCCTCACTGTGCTCACATCCACTGTTTGGTCTCTGTAAACACTTACCAAGCATCAGTGAATGTCAATGAGTGTCAATGGATTTGGATCACAGGCCAGTAAGGCAGGCGTCTCCTTAGCTTCCTCTGCTCTGGACTGAACAAGCCAAGGGACCTCAGCTGCTCGTCACACGTCTTGCCCTCTAAATCCTTCATCATCTTTGAATGCTCTCTACTAGTTCCTTATTCTTCTTCTTAATATTTTTTTTCCCCATCAAAAAACTGCACACAGTATTTGAAGTGGTTTACAGGCATTTTTTCTCCAGTGGAAGAGGAACAGAAATATTGTCTCCTTTGTGAAGTAGTAGCACTGGGAAATACAGTGCAATGGTAGAACTGAAGCAGTCTAACAAATGACACCAAATTGGGCATTCCCACCTGACACAGGCTTTGCTCAGGTGATCTCATGGTGGGATGGCTCACCTGTTTCATCCAGAAGGAACATTTATTACAATATATATATCTGAATGTATATAACACCTGATGCACAAACAATTGCTCACCATCCCCCAACTGATGCCCAGCTAGGCCCTCCCAAGCAGCAGCAGAAAGAGAGGTGCCCTCCCACCTCCTTAAAAACTCCTTCCACATGATATCATATAGTATGGAATATCCCTTAGGCCATTTTAAGTCAGCAGTCTTAATTCTGTTCTCTCACAGCTCCTTCAACCCTTCACTGCAAACAGCCTCGGCTCTGTACAACACTGCTTAGCGGCAACTATAAACATCGCTGTGTTATCAACATTGTTTTTCTCCTAGAACCAAAACATAGCATTATACCAGACACTCTGAAGAAAACAATTCCATCCCAGCTGAAAGACAAGGACTACATGAGCTCTAGTGCCGTAAGAAGTCAAGCTGCAGGGGTTAACAGCTAGAAAGGCAATGGAATGGAATCATACCTTTAGGCAGTGGGTAATTTATTGGATTGGATCTGCTGAGCTCCTCAGTCCCACTCAGTGACAGAGAGCACTTGAGCTGGGGATGACCCTTGCAGGCATGCTTTCCCTCAGATAGCAACACTGCTTCTGCAATGCAAGGCTCTATAAACTAATTCTGAGAGACATTAAGACTCACACCACCTTTCCTCCTCTCATACCCAACACTTCTCTAAGTTCTTCACATTCCCTCTGTCCTTTAGATCTTCTATGAGCATTCTTCTGTAGTGCATGTTCTTAATATACACATTTATTAATCTTCTTGACTTATTTTTCTCCAAAATTATTACCCCAACTCACATACAGGTACTTCCAAGTCTCTGTTCTACTCTGTCTTGCATGTCTGATGTTCTGAATATTTAGTTCATTGTGCTGCAGAACTCGCTCTTATGACTTCTGCTTCCTTGAATTTTATTTCTATCTTCACTGGTTTCCATCTCTTACTGTTGCTATCTCTCTATCAGTTTTATCTTTCCTCTCAGTGCTTTCTCCTTGTCTTTCACAAGTAAATCCTCACTTCTGCCTTTGGAGAGCTGAGGCTTATTTTTCCATTCTCATTTACCATGGCTTTCACTCTTCTGTCTTGCCCTGTGGATCAATACCCCGTAATGTTGGCAGCATTCTCCATCAGCGCTGTGTACATTTATCTTAGTCTCTTCATCCATTCAGTCTTACATTTAGCCAGTGTCTTCTTGGAGAAAGAGTCTTTGCCCATTCATCTTTCCTATGGCTGCTGAAGAACTTCACATTTTCCTCCTGAATTGCTGCTCCAGTCCCACTACTCTGTAAGCACTGTCCTTTCTTTTGCGTTGCCTTGTTGCCTCTGCTGATCAAAGCTAGTCCTATTGACGCATCTGGACCAAGTGCAAATTTTGCAGCCTTCTCTCTCGAGGTCTCAGCCCTCTTGTTCATCCCTTCCCTTTTTATTCCCCATACATCCATCTTTCCTCCTTTCCACTTGAACACAAATCAAAAGTCAACATATTTCCCATTTGCTTACCTATTCGAATCTTTCCTCTCCTTACCACAAATTCGAATTTTCATTTTCTTCCTTCTTCATAGACACACCCTCTCCTGATCACTTTTACTTCTTACCATGCTGTGTTTTTCTTCTTCTGTTTTATCAGTGATGCAAACATTAATCCTTATGAAATTTGTTTCACACTCCTTTCCATTCTGCCAGAAAAACTTAACGCAAATAATGAAACGTGGGCATTCTGTCTTTCCCCTCTGCCCTGCTTCTTTTAGATAAACTTGATGAAACTAGCTGGGAAGCTGGAGTTAACTCCTAATTCAACAGTCTAAAAAGAAAGAAAAATATGATAAAATTGAAAGAAAAAAAAAATTGAAAAAAAGAGTTTTATTTCCCAGTATAGGAATAAAAAGTGCAATGAAGAAATAAACAGGAACATATGAAAGCCAAACAGTCACAAATATAGGAAGGAGCATATCAACTGCTTGGAGTTGATATTTTTACGATCAGTATGTGGGAAAGAAATTGTGATTGCACTGAATTCAGAAAAGAAGAAAGTAGATGAGATGAACTGACCAAGCTAACAGTTTGTTGGGTTTTTTTTCCGCTCAGTCCAGCAGTTCCATAGACCGTCTGAATTTCTCCCTAGCACTTTCTAATATAGGGCTTCATCCTCTGAACCAGGCTGTCGTGTGTCACTCTGTTAACGCTGATCTAAACAAAGACATTTTGCATGTTCTGAGCTCCATAGCCTGGTATTCTTTTGCTGTAGCTCTGCTACCTCAACTATAATCCGCAAGTTCTCATCTCCAGGGGAAATAACCATCAAAACTCTAGTGACACTTCTGCCTACTGCTCAGAGCAATTGTATGGCTAAATACAACTTTGGATAACTCAAAGATGAGGTTTTTCTCCTTAAAAAAAATAAAAAGAACCAATAATATTCTGAATTTGGAGCAGAATGAATGAGCCATAGATGTATTTGCGACTGGGCACTGTGCCGTGTGCCAGCAGAGCACACAGTCTGAATGATGGGCATGACAGGCAGCAGAGGATGAAACAAATACAAGGAAAGGGATGCAGCAGATCAGGCTGGAGTTGCAGAATTATAACACTGTAGTTGTTCATTCCAGTCATGCATGCAGCAAGGTTGCTTTATGTGTATACACTCCTACTTATCAAATGACTAATCAGTCAATTACAAATGAGGGCTCCTCTCACATACAGAGAATGGATTCAGGACATTCAGGACACCTGAAACAAAAATGTACGCAAAAAGCTGGCCAGCAACATTTCTCATGCCTAGGGGATTTTTCTCATCTTGCTCTTACACAACTACGTATTTGCTGCAGCTGCATGAATGCAGTTAAAAATTATATTGCCTATTAGGGAGGCTGATAAATTAGTATAAACAGAATTTAGAGCAGTCTGTTCCCATTGTATGGAATACAGAATGACAGGATATATACTATTCACACTTTTACAGATAGGAAATGCTGTATTTGTTTCTATCAGCTGCTTCCTCGGGCTGGTCCTGCTTCCAAATAGCTTTAGAGAAACCAAAAACATTGCTGGGTGCTACTTGGGCTTGAGGGAGGTCTGAAGAAGCTTAGTGGGTGGCAAGGGGAAAGATGTAAAATTCCCGTAACTTCTGCATCTAGCTGCTGGGTAGGGGGGGGGAGGCAGGGAACCACGGCTGGCTGTGAGCTGTACAGCTATTTTAGGCATTAAAAATAAATCTAAGCCTCCTCCTCCCCGTGACTTGAGGCCAAGACAAAGTGACTCAGTCTCTCCCTACAGGAGCAGATCTCAAAGCAAAACAAAATCTCATTAGCACAATAACCTAGGTTACTCATCCACAGTTCCTGCAGTCTCCTTCCAGACCTCTTTCTCTCTCTGGTGTGCTCATTTGCTTCATCCCAGAGTGCTTTATCCTAAATTAGGGCTGCTGTCACAGCTATTTGAGAGGCTTTGTCTGCTGGAGTTTGCGTTCCCTGGTTAAAAATCACTCCAAGCCAGCCTTCCTGTCCTCATGAACAAGGGGAAAGGTTTCGGCAGGCTCCACTCACAGACTCTCATTGCAGAAGCATTTCCAGGCCGCTTGCTGGGCACGTGCCAGGGCATAGAACTTGAGCCATGTGGGGAAGGCCTGCTACGCTCAGTCATACGCTCTAGCAGTTGAAATGAACCGAAGCAAGTGACTTCCAGCATCGCGAGCTCCAGACAAAACCTCTGAGGTGCATCACTTTCTCCAACTCGATGCTTTCAAAAATTTTCAATCCTAGCACACCTTTCGAGCACCTGAGAATATGAGGAAAAAAAAAAAAAAAGATTGCTTACAAATGATGAGGGAGGAAGCAACGTAAACCAGTTTGACAAGGTGCGACTGAGCAAACACTGACAGACTGCAGCAAGTTACTGCAGAAACAGCATGAGACAAATCCCATCCATCCCCTCTGCCATGGGGGGAAGTGCTGCTTCCTGCAGGACCTTTGTGGCTCAGCCTCACAAGGCCCCCCGTCACGTGTATTTTAGCCCTCTGATGACACATTTGAAGTGTTTGTTTTGAAAGCAGGTCTGAACTACTAGGCTATGCACATGCCAGCATGTTTGGCTTGGCCCTATCAGTTGAGCTGTTGGCTGGAGCTAATTCATTAGTCACTGTGCATGTGCAACACAAGCTTTATTATAGCCTCAAAGCACGTAAATGCAAGGTGAACTATATCAGAAAGCCCTAAAATTACATTCTTCTGTTCCTCCACCGGACACACACTGCTACATTAAAACAACCATGTACCAGGAACAAAAGGCTATTTTTCATCACTCTTTTTTTTTGTTGCTTTCTCCAAGACACCTTGGAATACTGACACATTCTGTGAACAAAGAGCCGGTAAAAACTTCATTCTGAAGAATGGAAGGAATTCAGTCAGCTACAAAAGAGGAGGTAGGATGTCATCAAGTCACAGCACCTTTGGGACAGAAAAGATGTGAGGGTGTTTTTTTTTTGGTATTTTGTCAACTCTTGCAGCTCACTGCTATAGGAGGAACTCAAGGCAAATGACACTGAGATGGGACTTGTCCAAAAGTTGGAAAACAGATCATTAATAGCATTTGTTAAGACTGCGCTTAGGGTAATTGCTCTGTATTTCTTGTCACAAACCTGCTGCCTAGGAGGGGTCAAGCAGAACAGTTCCCTACCCCTGCCAAGCACAGGGCTGCTGGTTGGGCTTTCTGCGCCTTTCATCGCATGAAGCATCAAATACTTCCACCTGGAAAGGCACAGTGCTAACAGCTGGATGCAGGGTAGCCTAGTGGCAGGAACCAATAAAGCAGTAGGCAGACTTCCATAAAAGTTTAGTTTCTGAAAGGCTGGCTGGCGTTTGAAAAAATGCTTTTCCTCAGCACGGATGGAACAGCAGCAGCATCCTGGGCCTTGCGCTGTATCAGTGGCTGTGCTGTGTGCTAGGGACGTCCCTCAAGTTTGGTCCCACCTTACTTTGTTGTTTTTTTCTCTGCTGTGCAACTGCCTAAAAGCTCCTTATCTGAACCTAAAACAGCGTCTGAAAAATTCTGCTTTAATTACTAGCACACGCAGTTGTGTGACACACATCCTGGTGGAAGCTGGGCACTGCTACTCGAAGTGAGAAGTTCTGACATCATTGTAATGAGCATAATGTGGACCTTAGACAACATAAGACCGAGAGCAGAACACTGCTCCTATTCTCTCTCCCTGCGGATTAAAACCTCCCTCAGATAGCATTCCTTTGAACAGTGACTGTATAAGTTTTCTTGTGTCTTTTTTTTCCCCCCCTCATGTTTATTTTTTCATGAAGTGTATATAAAATGTGTTCGGTTCACGAGAAAACAAAAAGATCCTGTTCTTCCTGTCACTGCTGCAGGCTCACCCTATGCTTCAGAAATCCATCAGATTCCTTCCCTCTCAGATCACCGGCTGTGAGGGTTCTGTAGGACAGATGTATGCCTTGTTTACATTGCACAACACTGTCTTCGGGTTCTGCTCTCAGTGTGCATACACAACGTGGAATCGCATCCAGCTCATTTGCTTTCTCTCTGTTCTGTCGTCTCAGAAAAGCCAAGAGGATTAAAAAAGGCAGCAAGCATTCACTATTGTTACTAAGCCCAGTTCATCTGACTTCAAATAAACAGAGTAATAAATCCATTAGGAAATAAGATGTGACTTCTCCGAATTACTCTCCAGGAGAGAGCCATACCTTCAGGAAGAAAGAAATGGAAAATTTTATGCTGGAGGCATTTCTGAGAAAGGTAAAGATGCATGCAAATAGAAATCTAATCTGTTTCTGATGCACGTGCTGGGGCTGAAAAGAGTCATTAGACAAACGTATTGTTCCTGAGCAGCAGAACTAAGAAGCCTGGTTTCCTATGGATTCATGACCTTTGTCCCACATCTCCCTCCCCTCCGCTACAGGAATTCCAGCTCCCCTATGCCTCATGTGGCACTGTCACCACCACCAGACATCAGACTGGGACAGTCTACAGCTACAAAAACATGTGCTAGTTGTCAGCACATGGCCGCTGCTGCCTGGCCAGCTGGGATCCGCTTGCCTTTGCTTCAGTCCAGGCAGGAACTCAACTCGTTTTTCCTTGCCCTGCTGCCAAGTTTTATGAAATGTTGGAAGAAAAAAATACAGATATCTAACACTTTATCTCCTTCAACTTCGATCACAACCTGATTTGCCAGGCAGAGTTACAAAGATTATTAGGTGTGGGACAAACACTGATTGTGTAAGTTTCATTTCCACAGGAAACTCAAAATAAAGCTACTTTTCTTGTCATAAAAAAAAACAAACTCAAAGGGGGTAAATTAGGAAATATTCCCACAGTCATTTTCAGCTGCAATACAGCTTGCATGAGGAATAGTAACTGACCTGCTAGTTCACACGGAAGGCTGTCATATGATTTATTTTTCAACCAAGAAACCTCTGGAAGCTTCTACTGCTGTTGTTAAGGATGAGACCTGCCATATAGCTGAGCATTTCCAGTCCACCACATGCTCCTTGTTGCCCCAAACACACTGGCTGTTCTGTGCTCTGCTCTCTGTGTGCCTCTTACTCCCAGCTCCAGGAGAGCCCTATCACGCTGAATTTATGCGTTGCTTGGACTATAAACTGCATTGAGCAATAGGCATCATCCGCTTGGAGAGTTCCCTCTGTCATCATGTTTGCTTGACCTTATGTTTTGTTTTGGTTGTTTATTACAGTTTCCTCAGTATATGCTCCCTCTGCCTCCTGACCAAGCTGTGAGTCCTCTTTCAACCAAACACCCCCCCCACAAGGCCACAAATAACCAAGGATGGGTGAGGTGAGGGCACATACCTCCCAAACCACACTGCTCCTTTTCCTCACCAAATCAGAACATCTCAAACGGTGCAGCTGCCCTGTGGGCTGGGCAGAGAAGGACTCAGCCCTCAGGAGCAGCAGGCACTGCTATTTCACCACAGCCAGACCAGGGTTCTGTGTGGCACTGTTGAAGGAACTGTGATAAGCCACAGGACGGCAAGGCAGCACTGCCAGACCCCAGAGCTGGAGTGGCTGGATGGAAAAGGAACAGGGGTTACTTGTGCCACCAAGGCACCAGGAAAGGCTTCCATTTTGTCCATTCCTCCTCAAGATGGCGGCAGCTGCCTATTTCTCTCAACCAGGTTGGGGCCCACAGTGAGGCACTAGCAGGACCAGGATGGTGAGGAGCAGCTTAAGGTAGCAGGAGGGCACCTGGGGCAATGGGGAGCACTGTGGTACCACTGTGGTGGGAACAAGCCAAGTCTTGCACCTCGGGGCATAATGGGGAAGGTGTGAATCGCACAGGGAAACAATGGAGACCAAAGAACTGAATGACATCAGCATTAGGAGATGGGCACAGTGAAAGTGCCCCTCCTTGCATATGTGCACATGTATATACAATCACACACTTCTTCACCGCAGGACTTTTGGGAGCAGATCAGAAAATCAGTCACAGTGTAGTGAGGTAAAAAGCAGCCAGGGTAAGATTTTTCCTGAGATTGTTCAGCTAGCAGGAAGGAAAGATAACTGAAGTACAAATTATCTACAATTAGATGCAGACATACATTAAAAACACAGAAATTTAAAAGATTATTTCAGTGTGAATGTGGGGCTTAGTGCACTTCAGAATGTAGACACTTCCCCTTTCACATTTGTGCTGTATTGAGGGTAGTAACCCATTAGGGCTGTCTTGACTCTCATAGTAAATTATCTCAGATGCATTGGCAGAAGATCAGAAGATTGAAAAAAAAAACCAAAAAACTTTAAAATCCCATTTTTCAGACTCACTGGACAGTAGGGCATGACATGTGTTTTTGATCTCCAGAAATTACTGTGGAAAAAAAAATAAAAATCACTGGCATAGTCCTGATACAGTGTTGTATGTACAACGTTGGTGAAAGATTCCAGCTAGCCAAAAGTACAAAAAAAAACCAAAAACCCACAAAAACAACCCACAAAAATAAAACCAAAACCAACCAACCACCAAACAAATAAAACAACAACAAAAAATCCCCTCCAGTCTTTATATAAACCTGGAACTGAGATAGCTTATCTATGGAGTCCTGTCTTTGCTATTACACTGGATGGATGGGTGCGGGAAAGAGCTCGGATGATCATACAGAGCAAAATGTGACTATTTATGCCCATATTGATCATGTACCAAAAAGAATGAAACTGAACTTCTGGCAATAGTCTACATAAGTCCACAGCATCAGCACAAAAACCAAAGTCTGTTATAATACCTAGCTGTTACATAGCTATATAGTTATCAGTCTCAGTCACAAACATTAGTTACATATTTGATGAGCAGTTTCATTGATATGAGCTCTACGCTATCAAAAGCAACCCACAAACAGGTCCCCTGGGACAAGGTTTAGATAGAAGCAATCTATTATCCCGGCTAGCTAGGGACTCATTACTGAATTTAGTGCTCTTTATATTTGGAAAGACCAAAATCCATCTAGGGAAAAAAGCTCTTCAACTCTCGGGATCCCAGCAAAAGATCAGTCTCTTTTTATCATTCAGCAGCCCTATTTCATCCTTGTTGTAGGAGAGATTAAGCCAAGGTCTGTTGTTTCCTATCCTCAGGCAGGCTTGAATATTACCTGAGAGGCGAGAATTTTAAGTGCTTGCAGCCCTGTTGGGAAGGGTAGTGAAAAATAGGCAGGAACTACTCCACTGCTCTTAAAAGCTGGATTTCCCAGTACAATTATTCCAGTCAAAGCTGGAATCTCAGGGACTCATCCAACTGTGGGGCAGAGCTGGGGCTTGGTGCCTAGTAAGGAGCAGAAGGCAAAGCAGTTCCTTTCCCCAGGAGCACGCATAGCTTCCCCAGCAACACAACTGCTGAGCTATGCATGCGATGCTTTTACATTGACACCATGCTTTCATGTAGTCAAACATAGGAACTTCAGCACGGGCCCATTAAACCATCCTTACCTACAGAGCTGCTATCCAAAATTGCCTCGTAACTTAGCAACTGTCTTGCTTCCTGCTATCGCTCACAGGGGCCTTCTTTAACATTACCATTTCTTAGGACTTTTCATTTCAATATGCACATACATTCCAAGTACTTCTCCCCTTGGCTGCTATTCTTCCAGAAGCAACTCACTTTTTTCTATTTTTTTGTCTTCTTTTTTCTTCTTCTTCTTTGTGTGTGTGTTTCTAATCTCTCTATACAGTAACTCCTTCTCATGGACATCCCATGGTTTGTTCTGACATGGATGTATTACCAAATCACGTAGTCTACCTGGTGCTTCAGTAAAGACAATTACCAAGGAGCAGTGACCCTTTGGTAATTTGTAATCAGGAGCCAAACACAGCACATTAGAACATGTGTAGAAGATTTAGAAACAATAAACCCACCCCAACACACATTTAAGTTATGATTCTTATACTGAGACTAATGGAGCTTATATAAACTTCACATATCTGCAGTAAAAAGCTTTATTCCATGAAAACAAGAAAGCACTTACTGTAAACCTCATTTTCTGGATTAACACACCTCTACCAGCTGTTCAAAGAACAGGCATCCACATACACTGCAAAGGCAGTTATTAAACTACTGCCTCTATTGCTAGGTTTTGCCCAAGAGGGGGAGGCATGCTGTAACCCTCATTTATGGATTGAAAGAACCATCTTTGCTTATGTTTTCCACTCACTGTTGCTACAGTCTTATCTACTTAGTATCTTAGATACTTCTACAATACACAGACTTCTACCACCTTGTAATTTTTTTCCCCCCCTATATTTGTAGCTGTTTATGCATGATCTTGTGGCTTGTTTTATTCACAGATATTTGAGTACCTCGTCTTGTGGTTTTGCTGCATGTGGCGATGTACTAACAGTTCACTGGAATATTTAAATTGCTACTTGAAAGACAATTTGTACAAAACTTAAAAGAGGCATCAATCAGGAGACTGATCATGAACCCTTAATATAAATACGCCCTTGACTTCAGCAAACAAGTAGGAGCTTGCAAGAGAGCCTTTAGTCATATTTTAATTCATTAAACAGCTTCATTAAGAAACAGTAAATTTCTTATTAAGAACAAACTGAAAACAAACCCTTCCCTCCACCAAATCCTTCTACAAAATTAGGACAAAAGCAAAGCCTGAAAACAATGCTGAAATTACAGATGGAAATAAAAGAATCCAAAATATAATAGTTAGATGACATAGTGAATATTTGAACTTTGGGACAACCAATTAAAATAAGCTAGGAGTGCCCTAAAACAGAACCACGTGTTTAATTTGAAAGGTGAAAGAAGAAAATCCCTTTTAGAACAGTGGCATTTACGAAAACAGGAGATGAGCTTTCTGTTGAGCATTTACCTTCTACAGTGAGCATATTTTTGCATTGCTAGGTGGTGACTAGCACAGTTCTCTCTATCAAGCAGAATTACCTTCCTCAGACATTCCCAACTGCGTAAAGCCACACTTTACCAAGCATCCCATTTATAACCTGTCAGGCATGGTCTGATAACCTTGGGTAAAATAGGACCCTGTTTAAAACAAGACAATTCAACAACTGACTAGCTTAGTGAACAACAATGCTGTTAAGTTTTTCTAATGCCTGAGATACATTTTCACTGAAGAACAAAAAGAGAGGAATATCCAACCATAACTTTTTTGAGAGCAGTGGCTGTAGGTAACACGAATCAAGATTATTAAAAATGAAACAAGCCACATAGGGAAGTATGCAGCAACTCATTGACTGTAATGTAGCTAGGAAAACAAACAAACAAACAAAGCAGTTCTAAAAAAGCTTCATTTTTGATGAGGGCTCTTTTTCAGAGGAAATATTTAAAACACTTAAGATCCCTGCAAGAATTTTCCTGTGAACTTCTGGGAATGTGAAACCTACCAGGTATTTTTCCCCATCCTTCATAGAATTTCATCTTCCTAAAATCTTCCAATATCCCAGTACTTTGGAATGGTTCTGGAATAGAACACATGGTACAAACTAACTGCATCAAATAAAATGCTGAATGAAAACAGAAACCCACAAACAGTACCCACACTATATGTGTTCAGTCTTACCAGTGCATCACCAGCGATTACTTTTTTCACACAGCCTGTTGCCCACGGTTTACTTACTCTGGAAAGCTCACTGAAAAGTTGAGTAGCTCAAGAAGCTGCCACTGCTCAGGCCTAGTTAGCAGCTGTGGAAATCAAAGGACCTCTGCATGTCATGAGGCATTAGAATCGACATTTCTGAAGGCCATGATGTAAAACATTATCTAAATTGTCAGCCACTCTCTAGTTCTGATTGCGGTAGGTAGCCTTTAAGGGGATCTTCTGCAGCAACCTTTGTACTTATTTACTCTGTTCATCACTGGGAGAACTCTGTAAACATATAATAATTAGTTCACTTTTGACAAAGGAAAATAGATCCTAGGTAAAGACATCGATGGTAGTGATGTAAACTACTCTGGACAAAATCACAATCAAAAGTGGCATATTGAGGAGTTTCCTATTTGTGGAGCAACATGCATTGCCAACAGTACTACATAAGAGAACTACATTATTTCTAACAATGGAGAAGGACCAGAGCACGCTGGAGATTCAAACATGAGCAATGAGTTCTACCTTTCACACAGAAACTTGCTCTGCCTCCCCTCCCACCCATATTGAGATAACTATTACTTACTCTATTGAGACAGACTCTGGAGCTTGATTTGATCAAACTCAATTGCCTGCAGTAAACAAGCCATTATTATACACTTGTACCATGCAATTCTGTTTAAAGTTCTTTAAGAACATGTGCAGCAGAAATACAGCCTTCTATAGTCTCACTAAGGCAGCGAGAAGAGACTATTTGCTAGAAGGCTTGAATCAAGCTGATACAATTCAGAGTACAATGAAGCACCTAATGAACTTTTAAGAGTTTGATAGAGTGCATACTGGAACAGTGCAAGGACATAAGGCATTTGAAATATTACAACACATTAACGTGCATAACTGCAGGGATAAACCTTGGCCCAAGACTGGTATTTGCCTCAATTCTTTATTACTCATTTCCAGTATTTTAATACCAGCTAGGCATCCTTCCAAGATAACTGGAATTTTCTCCTTCTTTGAATAGACAGAATTCAACAGAATGCTATGCAAACATTGGCATCTGTGATCTTCATCTACTTACAGATTTTCATGCAGTGGATTATTCACGTTATGGATTACAGCAAGTTGTTCTGACCTAGGATTTAAGTGTAAAATAAGGCATCAACATCGCTGACACTAAAAAATGTGGTAACGAGGTTTAAATAGTAATAAACTACATGTATTAAGCCCGAGGAAGCTGTCCTAACAAAAGCAGCAGAACCTCCATCTCCAGAAGCATACACACTTGTTTATGCTGAAAAGAAGCCCCAATGTTCCAGGCACAGCTGACTGCACACAAACTTTCTATTTACAGGCTGAAGCAAGTTAACTGCTCATGCAGGAAGTTTTATTCTTAGGCTAACAAAAAATGAACCAAAAAACCTATAAGTTCAAGAGAGGTGGCTAGAGAAATAATTAAAGAAAGAAAACACCACAAAACACTACAGTCAGAATAATCACTAAAAAACGAATTTCAGCCTTGTGCTTTTATCAGTATATTAAAACATCCAAAAAAAGTAACTATGGTTGGTTTATTCTTTGAAATTTACATGGCAGTTTTGTAAAATTCTTTCCAGAGTTAGAATCAAGATCAGAGTAAGATATTCCACTTGATTCCTGGAAACTCAGTGGGAGATGCAAAGGCAAGTTTTGCTCATGCCTTGCAACTAGTAGTTCAAAGGAACTAGTCACAGGAATTTAGCTAACTGCAGATACAGCAGGGAAAAAATAAGACAGTTTCCCCATGCCAGGTAAGAAAAAGAACAAAGTCTTTTTTATTTTATTTTTTTTTTCCATGGAACTGGTATGATTCAAAATACCTAGAAGGCAAAAGCATACTTTCACCAAAGTCAATAGGGACTGTCAGTGACTGCACAGAGGTTGGGTTTTGGCATTTATGAAGATCTTAGTTAAGTGGATATTCACTGCTAGAATAAGGCTTAAAAAGAAACACGATAAGTATGCAGAACATTTGTGTGCAGAGGAAAAAAAATGAAGCAGACTTCACACCTACGCTAAAAATAAACTCCCGTTTGTCAACTTGTATTTTTAAAAATAACTACAGTGTTCTGGGAAACAAACGATCCAATCAACATCTCCAAGAGAGAAAGGGCTCAACAGCACGTGATTTCACAGTAATAGCTGTTAGTAACATTTTAGTAAGAGTAAACACTTGAGCTAAGGCTAGTGAGAAGGATGGCTCACTGACAGATTTTTACTGCAAGCAAGGGGTAAAATAAGACAGATAAGC
Source organism: Perdix hodgsoniae (assembly GCA_035772895.1). NCBI lineage: Eukaryota > Metazoa > Chordata > Aves > Galliformes > Phasianidae > Perdix > Perdix hodgsoniae. The sequence goes on from JAPSGF010000170.1 coordinate 207,791, forward strand.
AGCTAGATTCCATATATCCTCACAGATTGCTTCTGATACTAAACATTACACAGCATAGTGCAGAAAGTCGTACAGAAAGAAACAGGGGAGGAATTTAGGTCTCCTAGTTATGAATCCAGTCACACTCAACTTCTGTTTTTCCAAGATATTTAGCAGTATCCTCATGTATCTACTTCTCATCTGTACCAAAAGATTTTTAATTTGCTTGTGCTTTTTGATTTTAAATATTTCTTTGAAAGTAAATCTCTCCATATACTTCCAAGTACAAATTCTACCTATTGGGAATGTCGATAAATGTGATACATGTATGAGATTGCTAAACTGATCTTTAAAATCAGAGGAAGAGATCAGAGAACACCTATCCTCATACAACAGAGGCAGCTTTTTTACATCACACTTGAAGACTTCATAGGCTAGGAAATAATTATTTCCTCTCAACATGTAATTCAGGAGAAAGCAAGCATAAATGTTCAGAACACTCAAAGACTGTGCTTTTACTTACTCTGCTAATTCTAGGACAATGTTATTCTGTAATCTTTCACATCCTCCCTCCACTTGACCCCAAAAGAAGCCTGCTTGCATAGAGATCTGTTTTCAGCTGAACACACGTTACATTTAAAATTAGTTTTAAAGAATTAATTCAGCAATTATTATCAGATGCTTGAGCACACAGGTGAAGATGCACTGATTACACAGACGTATATAGGCCTCTCTACTCTGGAAAGACAGGAATCAACACTGAGATAATTCCAAACATTAAATGACACTTTCTCAAATAGTGAGGCTCAGAATGTACAAAATGTACAAAAAAATGTTTTCTTAAAAAAATAAAAAGCGAACAAGAAAGTGAAGAACTTGAGTACAGATTCATTCAATTTAGAGGAGTGTTAAAATTAGCACAGAAAACTATTATTGCAAATTAATAATCTCTATTGACTGCTCTTTCCTCTTCGGAGTGTTCTAGTGGCTGTTGACTTTGCTTTCAGTCTTAGCTTTCAGTCTCATGAACACTGACTTACCTTAAAGTAATTACATTCAGAATAATTGAAAAAGTTGAACTTATAATGAAAACATCATAGTTCTATGAAAGATATGAAATTCTTTATTTCAAGTTTGCATCCACAGTCATACATCTGTTTGTCCTCAAATCAGTTTGCATTGGCAACCACCAAAAAAGTTGAACAGCTTTTATGACACAGACACAAGGAAGCCAGACAGCTTTACTTTCATTAAACAAAACCAGATTGTCCTCTAACAGCATTTATTACCAGTGCATAGATCATTCTCTTTTCCTAAGAAGCAAGACAATATTTCCCTTAAATGAAGGAACACAGATGACTAATTACAAAACCTGTGGCTTCCTGAATGGAAGAATGATGGATATAAGTACCTGAATACACAGGATGCTTTCATTTGTAGCTTTCAGTTGCATCTGCTAGTTCACAAGGTCTTGCTCAGAATGAGTTTAAATATCTTTACAGATCTCCGTTACCACTTTCATCATTATAATCACTATCTAAGTTCCACATCTGAAGCACCAGTAGGATTTTTTTTTTAATAAGACAAGAAAACAAACAGAAGACAGAAAACACTACAGCTCCCTCATGTATGATGCTGCTTCATAACCAAAAAAATATCCTTTCCAGAAGCACCAATTCCTTTCCAACAAGGAAGCAGCACCAGAGAGTTTGTATAATTTAGCCATGAAGTAAAACCAGTGTATTTTACAGCATTTCAAACTGCCAGTTATAGTAGTTAGGTTAAAAATTAGCATATGGAATGAGTGTCAGTAACTTATATCTAAAAAGGTGAGTTAGTAAAAAACCTACAGATAGATTAAAAGCAGAACTAGCAGCAAACACTGCTACCATTACACAGTACTCATGAAAGATGACTGATTCAATGGTCATCTGAAAAAGAAGCTGATGACTGTACAGTTATAAAAATGGCAAGACACATTTGATCATAGTAACTGTATGATCAAGTGTTAGAAGGAGAGAAGTAAGCATGATTCAGTTAACACAAATCCTACTTAAAACAAGACTGCTTCCAAGCCACAAAACATTTAGTTCAGTTTTATATTTATAAACACAATTCCAGTCCAGTAGATGCAACTGACCTCTGGTAAGCATGTCTGAACAGACAACAGAACATAATTCCTAGTGCATGCAGCTCCATACAATTGGTCTGAATGTCAGTCTTTGCTTATGTGGCACTTTGCAACAGCAAGGCATACTGCAGTTCAGAATGAAGGAAAATAACACAAGTGCTTTGATCAGAGGTAAGGTTCTAAATAGGCAGGACATATGTACAGTTTGTTTCCAGGCACATCTTTGGTTACATTCCCAATGCAGTCTTCACAAAAAAAATAAATAGAACATTCAAGACTTGGTTGAAGTTCAAGCAAAGAATTTTTTTTTCTTTTTCAGAAAACAAAACAGTAGAAGTCCCTTTAAAGTGATGCTTTACTACATCCATAAACGATAAAATCCCAGTGCTACAGTAAGGCATGTAAATACTGAGCCTGAAAGAAAATAGAAATGGAGAAGACAGGTAAGAAATCATTCGCTCTTGGAATACATCATAAGAAACCTAAGTACACATATTACTGCACTGCTAAAGATATAATCACCACTTCTTTCCCATATAAGAAAGTAAGCTTTTTAATTTACAAAACACAATTTCAAGGCAGAGGGACACAGAAATGACAAAGAGGGAAGGAAAAGGAATGTGCAGGAACTGGACTGGAAAACTATCAAAAGGTTGGAAAAAAGAAAACCTTAGCTGCTTACCATTCGAAAAAAGTTCAAAATGGCAAGTTACAGTTGTAAAATGAGGAATAACAGGATTATTAAATCACAATCACGTATTCAAAAACAAAAAAGCAAACTACTTTATTATAACTTATCAATTTGTGTTTTGTGCTTTTTTTTTTTTTAAATTATTTCTAGTGAATGTAATCAACTTTCGGTTTCTAGATACGCACACAGAAGATTCTTGCCACTGTTTGCAATGGAAGCAATTCAAGTAAACATTTTGCCTTTTTTTTTTTAATAAGTTTAATAAGTTGGCTTTTATTTTTCAGTAATGGTTCTCTGTAAAGCACATCCCTATTCTACAGTACTGTAGATGTACCCATAACAAAACCTGCTGTGAAAGAATAATCAAGAAGTCTAAATCAGAAGAATAAGTTCTCCTGTAATCCTGTTCATTTAATGGCACTACAGACTGTGATAACTTTAATATTTTGACATTTTTCCTACAAGAGCAATAACTTATTTGTTCCTAATGCATGTGCCTGAAAAATAAGTATTTGAAGAATTTGATAATGAACACCCAGAAAAACAGAAGCATTTAATTTTGTAGATAGAGCTCAATCAGACAGATAAATGCAGGCTGCTTTTATAAATTAAACTGGGCACAGATGAAGCCTTTTACTATTAATGATAGCCAGTCTTTTAGATTTGTCACACACAATTGCAATACAAAGAATGGAAAGAACATACAGGCACAGTCCCTGCAAAATCCAGCTGCAAATTACACAAAACTTTCTCTGGTAATAATGCTGTTGATATTGACTGAGTACTCGTGCAAAGTACTCGTATTTTCTTTGAACCAGGGCCATCATGAATACAGTCAATGGACAACTTGCAAAAACAATGTTCAATTTAGCAGGTCCACCACCAGATGTCTTACCTGCTAAGTACTTAATATTATCGAGTTTGTGCGATTCCAGCATTGTTTTCAGATCAGCAACTTCTGTGTCTATTTTTCTGTCTGTTTGGGTCAGAGCTCGATCTTGTTGTGCATGCTAGAAAATAAAACAAACATAATTTGAACAGTTCCATGTTTATTTAGAAATGTAACCCATTCCTCTAAGCCGTACTTCCAATTCCTCCCTAAATATATGTTGATGAAGTAATTTGCACTCAAAGCAAACAAGTTTTTTCCTTGCTTACCCATCTAAGGAACTGAACTCCGTAAATTTTCATTATATGTTCACTAAGATGTAATCTAGAACATGGCAGAACTGGGTGTCTTCTTATCTCAATCTAGCAGCATAATCACTCATTTTAATCTGTCATCTGGCCCACAGATGTTCAAGTCACATCTCAATTATAATAGCTGCTGAGAAGTCTAGAAGACTCTTGTGACAGAAACATACTGGAAGAGCACGAAAATTTATGGATCCTTAGAAATATCAGATTAGGTCTTTTGATGTAAAAACAACTTATCTTCATCTTGCAGTGAATTCTACTACAACAGCCACCTATAGAGTGACAGTCAGAATCTGATAATGACAGAAGACAGTACTTCATAGAAAAAAAAAAAGGGATTAAATTGTTACTCAGAAAGGGCTGGAAGCTCAAGCTTGTAAACTCAAAACAACAACTGCTCTGCTGCTGCTGCTATTTTCAAACCAGCACTCCTGAAACATTGTAATCAGTTAATGATTTATGGCTAAAGGTCTTCCTGTGACAAATTTTCTACAGTACAGAAATCAAACAAAATGAAGAGGAATACTTTAGTAGAAGCCTCCTTTAAAATGAACTCCAATCAATCAAGATATTGGTTTCAGTTCCACTGAACATGGAAAAAGTCACTGATTTAAAATAAAAAACAACCATAAGTATAAAATGCTGTATAGAGAAAAATACTACATACATGAAGTTTCAAAACAACAACAAAAAACAGCCCACTGAGCAGGTTATGTGTGTGTGTAGATCTAGTAATATACATAAGCCTTTTTATTCTGTAGACACTTCATTTGTCTGTACCACCATGGAAATACACAGAAAAATAATAAATCTCAATGACATTTTGTACATTCGAGGGTCTAAGAGCATGAGCAGCTTCAAAAAAGAATACCAGCTGTGTAACACAAGTAAAAAAAGCTTTGTTATATAATAACAAGCTATTAAGTTCTTACCAATTCCACTATTTCTGTCCTCATTTCAAGTAGTTTTCTTTCATTAAGTGAATACTGGAAGGGAAAAACAACCAACAGAGAGATAAATACGATACTGTCTTCAAGCCTTTTCCCAAACACTTAAATCCACGATTCCTTTTCTGTTCTCTGTTTCCCAGTTTTCTACAAAACCGAATCTAAACAGCCATGTTGTCTGACAACACCTGAAAGATACTACTGCAAGGTGACTGCTGTCATTGGAAAGTTGAATATAGACAGGTGTTCAGCACACACTGCAAACAATGGTATACAATAAAAAGCAGATGGCAGAAAAGTTGGCAGATTTGCACCTCTGCCAAAGACCTGTGACTCTGAAGAGTAAATGGGACAGACAATTAACTCAGAGCTTCCAAGCACCAAGACTGAACCATCCACTTCCTTCAGTAAGGGGAGTAGTTTAAGTTATCGTAACAAACTCTGCTACCAAAGGTGTTTCACCAGCATTACAGGTATTCTCTATTCAAAATTTTGAAATGGTCAGAATGGTACTTGAGGAACACCACTGAAAATGCTCTATTTGGTAAACATGTAGCATTTGTACCTCATGTTAAGTCACTGCTGAAAGAAAATACTGCAATTCAGAAGTCTTGGCTTACTTATAAATCATAGTTATCTGGATTTAAGGAAAGGTAAATCCAGATTCAAGAAGCATACATTTAAGGCAGGCAAGTACCTTTCTGACTCACGAGCTGGCATTACTTGACATATGTAATGGTTCCTATCCACCACTGGAGCAATTCAATTACTCCTAGGACAGCTGCTAAGCCATCAGTCTATAGTGCAGAGTATTAAGGTCATCAGGCTCCCATCTCAGAATCCTCAGTCACACAGCGATGACCTCATCTACTGACATTCCCATGTGGAAAATTGCTTTTTTTTTTCCTTCCAGTCTACTTTGATATCAAACTCAGATTAATCTACATAAAGTCCTCAGCATTGATAAACTCTCTTTAAATACCCAGAACACTACTCGAACTTTTAACAGATCTAAAGATCCAATTAAGAAACAGCACAAGGCTACAAATGTAGAAAAAAAAAATAGAAGAGACAAATAATAGCATATCTATAAGTAAACACGTGTTGCTAAATTCTGCAAATTGATGACAAGGACAAAAAAAATTCAGTAGCATATATTGCCTCAAAGTAAAATTCTTCCAAGTGTTAACAAAACAATACAATTTTTAAAAATCATGTTTGAAGTCAAGTTTAACATAGCAATGCCCCATCCCCAGAAGTGTTCAAGGCCAATTGGATGGGGTTCTGGGCAGCCTGATGGGTGGAAACACTGAACACAGCAGGATGGTCTTTAAAGTCCCTTCCAATCCAAGCCATTCTGTGATTCTGCGTGAATGGGACCCCACATTAATAAACTGATCATCACTATCAAATATGGCATTACATTTAAAATAAACAATAAATAATCCTTCTGTTACAAAAGACCAAGACACGTCTGTAATAATATAAGCACATAAAAAGAGGAAAGGCAAGGTTAACCCTACCCTGAAATTAAACCGGGAGATTTCCCCTGAAATCCATGTTTTTTTTGCAAAGCAGAGAAAATTTAGTTCTGCCAGATGCATCTTGATATTTTTTAAACAGCAAACTTAAGACACATGAATATAAGCAAGCATTTGTTCCATGCTTCAAGATTTTCCTATTCAATCTGTTTCACTGCAGATATACATCAGGGCATAAGCAAGTGTGCATTAGCTTCTCCAGGAAAAGTAAAATGGAATGGACTTATTAAAAGATAAAGCACTTAAGAGTTTGAAACATTAGAAATGGCTGACAGGAGTGCTGGCAAGTAAAGATAATCTCCTTCAGCACTTAGAATACACACCAAAAAAATGACTTTTTTTCCAAACAGTTCTTTCTGTTGAGATTGCAAGTAAATATTACTTCTTCATTATCTACCTGTGATAAAATGACTGAGTTACAAACAAAATTTGCAGTAAAATGTCACTAAAAGATATGTCCATTTTGATGATGCAATTCAAGTTCCTAAAAGCTATTCAAAAAAGATCTAAAACCAGATTTCTATTTAGAGTGCTTCATCTAATGCAAAAAAGAAAAAAACAAACACCCTTCTCTTCTGATTTTTCATTTATGTTAATCTAACAGAAAAGCTTGTCAATTCAGTTCTGCCAGATGTTTCAAAGTCAAAACCAATTAGAATCAGTATCAGTTAGAATAAAAATTAATCATAACTACTTTCACAACGGTAGTGCCTGACAAACTAGCCACACTGAAGCCTCTTGCTATAGGGAAAGGAAACATCCTCAATAATGGCAAGATAATGGAATGTTCATACTTAATTCAATGAGAAAATAGTGCTATGCTAACATCACAGAAAGTCTCAAGGCAGCTAGTCAGAATATTTAACTGTAGTATGTTACTACTGATATGGAAACAATATCAAAAGAGACAGACATATAAAAAAACCCCACAGTACCTTGTACTACAGCAGCATAAAGATGAGTAATTTGGATTAATAGCATCTTGAAAAGAAATAACGCTAGAGATTAATATTAAAATTATGCTCTTAGCCAAATCTGGAGATTATTCAATGTTTAGATGTTTCTAGAAGAAAGCAATCAGGACTTACCAATTCTTTGACTCTGCTCTTCTCTAGGTTTAGGTTTAGTTTATTATCCGCACGAACTTTGGTAATTTCATCCTTATGGGAATACAAAAGAGAAAGCAGTGAACAAGAATTTCTATTTAACTGCAAGCAAAAAAAGCTAGACAAAAATACTATGCCTCTTTTTAATTAGAGAGGAATTGGATTCTAAAGACACAATGTGCACAAATTTCCAAAGTGCAAGTGTTCCTGTCTTTCCACTCGTGTTCTGTAGGATGAGTTCGTTCTCACTAGAACAAATAAAAAACTAATAACTACTTTTACACCAGCAAAGCAAGAGTTGATAAAGAACACAACCTTCTACAGATTCTGGGAACATTTCATAAACCCATGACTCACTACTTTTAAAACTCCTTGCCTATTCACACTTGTAAATTGGACTTCTATGAAGGAATCTTGATACTCAAGATACATTAAAAAGAGCTTCCAACTTTAAAATTTAAAAGGAAATCTGTTTCTAAAGACTGCATCTAGGCTCTCAGAAAAGAACTAGAGACAACTAAAACAGAAAATGTTAATTATTTTTAAACACGTAACTTTTAAAACTACCACTGAGTATTCTGCTTCATGGATAGCCCTAAGCAATCCCTACTCTTCTTAGTGACAACTGCCATTTTATATTAACTTCTCAGCAGGAATTCTAGCCAGATTACACTTTGTCATAAGACAAACTGCTGATCAGATGAATGTGTGGGAGAATCAAGAGATTGATGATGTTCTGGGATATTCTGCAATTAAAAACAAGTAAACATCTCTCAAGTAAACCAATGTCAGCTAGACAAGACTTCATTAAGTTAGTACAAATAATAATGACATTCAATTTCTATGCTAGCATTTTTGAACTTTAACTGTGTTGTAATTAGATGTCATTACAGCACAATGTTACAATTTAATGAAAAGTCTGAAATATTTTGAAGCCTTTACAACATTTTGTCATTCTGCCCTTCAGAAGAAAAAGCAAGAGCAAATGTAATTATTACAATTATCGTTTTATCTTTACAGTAAAAAGTTAAAGACACCTAACTTAAAGATGACTCAGATCCTTCATGTCCTACCAGTGAATATTAACTCATTTATATGCAAGGGAAACAATAAAATAAATTACAAGACAAAAATCAGATGCTGAATGTATTTTAAAAACAATATTCTGAAAGCCAGTGTGCATTAAGCGCTTCATAACAAAAGTTTCCAATCTTAATCATTCTTGCAAGAATTTCTATCTGCATAAAAGCTACACATTCATCCAAGTAACAGGTTTTGAAACAATCTTGATGAGAGAAAGTTATTTTGACTGTTAGTCAGGAGAAGCAAAGTACAAAGAGCAGAAACACAGCACTGGTTATTAAACCTAAGAAGAACCTACAGATCACTAACAAGAGCTTCCTCCACAAATTATTTTTTCTTGCTAAGGTCATTTGCTAACAAACAAGATTCCAACCAAATTCCTGGTCCCAAATTTACTGGTTAAGTCTATTTTAAATTCTGGACAGTTAAATTTTAATTCAGTATTTTGCGTAAGTACACAGTAAGTTTACAGTTCTGTCGCCAGAAATTAAATATGTGTGAAAATGACTTTAGTTGCAGCCTATTCTATCCCATCAATTTCAGTTACAACAGTCAAACACAACCTTTACAATGAAATCACAACAGCAACATTTTTTTTTAAGCAAATAAGACAGGCGTTAATTCTTGATTATATTGGTACAGTATCTTACCATGACTTGCTTCTTTATCTGCTGGAGTTCAAGTTTTATTTTCTGTGAGAGCAGAAAAAAAATGTACACTTTAGTACTGTACACAAAAACTGACAGTCTATACATACTAACTAATTTGTATGATCAGTAGCAATGATTATAATCCATACTGTGAAGGTGTCTTAGTTTCAGCTGGGATGGAATTGCTTTTCTTCAGAGCTTCTGATACGATGCTATGTTTTAGTTCTAGGAGAAAAACAATGCTGATAACACACCGGTATTTACAGTTGCCTGCTAAGCAGTGTAGTGCAGAGCCAAGACCACTTGCAGCAAAGGGCCCAGGGAGCTGGGAAGGAACAGAATTAAGACAGTTGAATTAAACTGACCAAAGGGATATTCCATACCATAGGATATCAAGCAGAAGGAGTTCTGAAGGGAGTTGAAGTTCATCTCTCTTTCTCTACCATTGCTTGTGAGGCTAGCTGGGCATCAGTCAGAGGGTGGTGAGCAATTACTTGTGCATCACTTGTTATATCTGTTATACAGACATAACTATTTTCCTTTTCCCTATTTTAGCAAATAGTTTTTATCTCAACCCATGGGTTTTATTTTATTATTATTTTTTAATCCTCTCCCACATCCCACTGGGAAGGGATGGTGGAATGAGTTGATGACAGTGCAGTGCTCAGCCACCTGCCAGGTTAAACCACAACAGAAGGCAGAACGAACATGGTTTAACTTCATTTATATCCTGAGCATGTTTGTAGACAGACCCACCTGTACATGTGTGTACTCCACCAGTACTGCATATTTCCAAACAACAGCACAAGACAGAAGCTAGTACTGTCCCACAGCACTACAGGTGGCCAAATGCACAAGATGGCATTAGCAAGAGTAAACACAGCCAAAAGTAACTGATAACTCCCTCATGCTTAGCATTTGTGAGCTTACATCAGAAAAGTTGTGTCCAGCTTTAGGCTCCTCGGTACAAGACAAATGTTGGCATACTGGAACAAGCTCAATGGAGAGCCACCAAGATGATGGGAGACTGCAGCAAGTGGCATAGGAGTGGAGAGTGAAAAGAGAAAGGTGTGCGAGACAGCAAGCAATGTGCTTGTTTAGCCTTAAAAAGAAATTGCTAAATGGTAATCAAAACACAGCCAGCAACTCCCTTAATGGTCTCTAGCAGTCCCTTCTAAGCTAAATTATTATCACTATTTCTTTCAAAAGACATATGAAATAAGGATAGTTGTAGCACTTTCTATTAATTCTAATGGATGAAAATTATCAGAACAAAAAAGAACAACAGTTGCATCAACAATTTATGCCCTACAGCTCAGCAGTTTCTTCCCTCCTCACTGTTTCAATTTTCTCCCTCATGTGTGATCAGGATGATTTAAGTTTTTGCCAAGATTCACAAGATTCTTCACAGCCTATTTTCCCAGCTTCCATCTGGATGGAGGGAAACCAACAGTCTTTGGGTCAGCAACTCCTCCCAGCTTTGTATCACCTGCAAACTTGCTGAGGGTGTATTGTGCCCCATTGTGAGATTAAGTTGGTGTTAACCCATATTAGCACCCAAGTCAACCCCTTGGATACAAAACACTTTTTTACATCCTTAATAAAACTAAGTACCACAAGTCCAAGATACTGATTTTTACCTCATTTTCTGAACGAAGGGCTGAAAACTCACTTTTTTCCAATATAATCATGTCCTTTTTCAAGCCACCAATATGGGACATTATTTGTTGAAGAGCAATCTCCTTTAAAAGATAGAAAACAAGCCTCAGAACATACAACCATAATGTTTTTTCTCATCTGCACATACAAATACAACAGGCTAATCAGGTACTCCTAAATCTTTAATCTGGCAATTTAAGATTGACTATCTTAATTTCAAAGAAGGCAAGATAAATTAAGACAAAGTGACAAAACAAGCAAGTCGTGCTGATGTGTTAGTAATGTTTGGGGAAAAAAAATAAAATAAAAATCAGCAATGCTACCACACATCAGAATAATTCAAGTAATAGCCTAGGAACTAGTTTCTTTTAAGTCTTCAAATTCTGAACCTAGCAAAGGCGTTAGGGAGAAAAGGTGCCCCCGTGCTAAAGGAGGAAAGCCAGCTCTCACACCGAGACTTCCCAGTGCTACCCTACTCTTGTCATTTCCTCCTTTTTCACTTTCCTGTGGAAGAGAGCTCGCTCCACTTTTCTAGTCAGCTAGGCAGAAGCGTGCACTGTACTTACACTTTTAACCCCACTCTCAGTCTGACAGAAATGAGCTATCAGAAGACAGAGGAGCATCCTCCTCCATTCTGGAGGATGGAAAGATCTGTACATACTGTAGTGTGTACAGATCTGTACATACTTCTGTGTACTTTAGATGCTACTCTATCCACGTGCAAACAGGGATTCCCCTCTCTCTGCTAAACATCTCCCACTAATAATCAGATCCTTGCTTTTGATTCTGGATTAACACCATTACAAATCTGACGCTGCAACTTCGTTTTTGTCAAGTAATGATATTCTAATTTAAAGCACTACATGGCACCTGGAGACATCATGTTAGGCTACCTGACTGTTACAAAAAATAAAAAACACAGCAGTGAGTCAGTGTACCGGAAATATCACAGAAGATCTGCAAAAAGAGTACTGCCATGGATAACCTCCTTTCTTATTCTCTCATGTGTTCAGCTTATTTTTCTTCTCTCCCCTCTTCACTGAACTCATTAAAAGGATTTCTTCCATTTTCCATCTCTTTCTCATTTCTATACATATACAACACGTGCATGTATTTTTCAAGGCTTTTATTTATCTCTTACATATCCAATTACGGCCTAATGGCAATAACTACATTCACAGTTTTCCAAATTTTCTTCCAGTTCTTCATTCTCTTTTGGTATAAGCCCTTGTCCACAAAAAGACTATAACAAAGCACAGATTTACCATGTTACCCACAGTTCAGGTCAATACACACCTCCTGATCATGCCATATAAGCTTGCACATTTGAACTTTAATGATAGAAAGTCACCTGAGGGTCACATTTAGCACAGTCACAGAAAAAGGGTAAAAAAAAAAATAATCTACTTTTATTTCAAAAATCTGGGAATACGAGGAGCTACAGATGCCAACAACTGCTTATTATTAAACACACACAGTGCGAGAAAGGGCTCTTAAACAAAGCATTCTCTGATATACTGCTGAACAAATTCAGCACAGGAGAAGGGAGTGCTTTTGCATCTGCCTTTCCTGGAATCTAAGAGTTAGAAAACATGGACTGAAGCCTCCCTATACAGAAGGTGATGCAAAATTCACTACTTAAAGAGCTGCCCCACTGTTCTTTACTATGAGAGTGGTGAAGTGCTGGAACAGCTGCCCAGAGAGGTTATGGCTGCCCCGTCCCTGGGGGTGTTCAAGGCCAGGTTGGATGGGGCCCTGGGCAGCTTGGTCTAGTGTTAAATGGGGAGGTTGGTGGCCCTGCATATGGCAGGGGGGTTGGAGATTCATGATCCCTGAGGTCTCTTCCAACCCAGGCCATTCTGTGATTCTGTGATAAGCATCAAAGGAAACAGACAACTTACAATACCAGTATCCAAAACATATTGTTCCTGTGCACTGTCAGTATACACAACTACACTAACCACACACTAAAAGCAACACAAAGAAGTTTAGCTCAATTCTAACACAGTATAAATATCACTATGACAGAAAGATAAATTTAAAAACACTACTACATAACAAAAATGGTAAATTACAGGAGGAAATCTTTTATATTGTTGCTGTAAAACTAGAGAAGAAAGTAACATAGGAACTTTTAGTAGTTAAATCCATGCATAGAGTATTTCCTATGACTGGGTAAAAGCCTTTTCAGGAATTCTATTCAGGTTACAATAAAGCTAGGAAGAAACAAAGAAACAAATACCTATTCAAGAACATTGTACCAGATCATAGTTCCTAAGTTTCAAGGTCCATCACAACACTGTGATGTGATAAGTGACAGATTCAAGACAAAACTCAATAGCCAGCAGATACACGTGGATAGTTGTTCATTTTCAAATTTTTAAACATTGTCTACGAGTAAATAATACAGCAACGTTCAGCACTGCATTAGGAGACATACTAGATTTCTACTGTCTTTAACCCTTCCACCTTCTTTGAGCTAACCTGCTGCACTTTGGTCACCATGTCCTTGTAAATCATATCCAGGTTGGTGTTCACGATTTTCACGAATGCAGACACAATCACCTCTGACTGCTGAGTAGTGAATCCTAAGCAAAACAAAATACAACAACATTTGTAGAATCATAGAATTGCTCAGGTTGGAAAATAGCTTCAAGATCATCAAGTCCAACCACAACCTAACCATACTACCCTAACTCTAACAGCCCTCTGCTAAATCATGGCCCTGAGCACCACATCCAAAGGGTTTTTAAACACATCCAGATATGGTGACTCAACCACCTCCCAGGGGAGCCTATTGCAGTGCTTAACAACCCTTGCTGTAAAGAAGTTTTTCTTGATATCCAACCTAAACTTACCCTAGTGCAACTTGAGGCCATTTCCCATGCAGAGACCTACGTCAGGACAGCTGATGAACAATTTCTAATATTCATAACAAAGCTTTTTTGAAAAGCAGTCAGTTATGAAATGTAATACAACAGATTCCTCTGTATCTAGCACTAGCAGAGCATGATCAGGCAGGACAACCAAGTTCCTCCACTCCAAAATCATGCCTGTAATATACATAGCTGCTTCTGTAGCACAGCACTATTACAATACCAGCAGGATAAATGTTGGAAGTTTTTTCTAAAAGCACTATGGAATGCCATCTCATGTGGTTATTTTTATGAGTAAGAACCCTGACATTCAAGAGCAGATACCTACTTTTAGCATACTGTAAGTAGTACCACAGGAGACAGGCAAATCTCAACAATTCCCAACAGAGAAGAGCTCTGATTTTAGGCCTACGAGCACCTGAGTCCCTATAAAAATACACTCTAAACTCTGTACGTGGTGAGCTATCATGAAACACAGTTTCAAACACATAGCAGGTTAGTGTTAAAAAGCAGATTTGGGGCCTGAGAGTGAGTCACTTCCAACAGCAGAGCTGATTTAACCATTTGCCATCACCATAAGGGGGTACCCTTCCTCCTGCTGCATGTACGTGTCCTGGTGCTCACACAACTGCTCCGTGAGCTCATTCAACTAATGTCTCAGAATGCCGATCGAGCAAAACGAACTGTCGTTTCCTAAGACTTAGGTTGGCACAAACAAAGAGTGAAACCACACGGGAGGAGAAAACGACTGGGATATCTGCTTTCCAGTGCTGTGTGTGATCACAAAGCAATTAGGCTGTACGTTCCTCTCAGCGTTACTGAGGCAGTGAAGGCACATGGTGCATCCAGAAGGATCTCTTCCCTTACGTTTCAGGGTAAATGAAGGACTAATTTATACAGTATTCCACGCTCCAGCCCCAGAGCTGCATTCTACATAGCAGCCCGCGTTCGATCGCGTTACAAAGCGGCCGCAAACTCAGCAAGCTGAGAACCCGCTCAGGATCCAACCCAAGGGAGGCGTGTAGCAGATTACCATTTCCTTCCAGCAGGCACACCAGAGCGTGAGTGTCAAAAAAAAGCTTCCTATTCCCCAGCAAGGAAACGCCGTCCTTGCTTGGTAAAAACGAAGGCGCCGAGGTGCTCACACCTGAAGAAAGACAAGCAGAAGGTCGGCATCTGTGTGCGAGACAACAAGGAATCAACACTCGAGCCCTCCAGGGGTTTCCCACTGGCCGCAAGAACGAAGGAACCATCAACGCCCGCAGTGACGAAGGCGCACCATCACCGCAGCCGCCTGCGGCAACGTGCACGGACTGCCTTGAAAACCCCAAGCGATCTGACTGCTGACTTCTAAGAACACCTCCCAGATCCCCCCCCCACACACACACGTCCCTGAAGGGCCCCACCGAAGGGCAGAAGCACCCCGCTTATCGACGTTCCAAACCGCGCCATGCCGCTCCTCCCCGCTCTCACCGCTCTCCCCGCAGCGCCGCGCCCGCCCCGCACCGCCGCTAATGGCGGCCACGGCGCGCGGACAGGCGGCAGCGAGGCGGGCGCCGTGGGGCCGCAGCGCTAAGAGCGCCCGCCTCGCGGCCATGCCGCCCGCTCCCAGCGGAGAGCGAAGGGAGAGAAATCACCGGCGCTACCGGAAAGCCATGGCCGGGCACCTCCCTTCCGCCGCGGCCGTCGAGCCGCTTCCGTCTCCGGAGCGGAGCGAGGACTGCGCCCCGGTGCTCGTCCCGCCTCACGCCTCCGGGCGGGAGCGGGGGGTGCTGTGCCACCTCATGTCGGCTTGTCGACGTTTCCGAGTGCTTTAAGACGGGCCAGCGTAGGGAAGCACGTGTTTCAGGCTTGCGTCGTAGTAAATCAGTACGCAGGCTGGATCATTCGGGTGTAGTCAGGACAGCAGCAGCACGCAGCACACAGGCGTTCCTCGCGGGCATCACGTCTGCTTGGCACTGTGTGCTTGGGGGCAGACGATGGCGCAGTGCTTACACCACAGAATGGCCAGGGTTGGAAGGGACCTCATGGATCACGAATCTCCAACCCCTCTGCCACGTGCAGGGCCACCAGCCTCCACATTTAACACTAGACCAGGCTGCCCAGGGCCCCATCCATCCTTGGACACCTCCAGGAACAGGGCATCCATAACCTCTCTGGGCAGCTGTTCCAGCACCTCACCACTCTCATAGTTTAGAACTTCCCCTTATGTCTCATTCAGAAACATGTGCAGTACATGGCAGAAGAGATGATGTGGCTACGTGTGGGTCAAGGACTATCAGAAGGGATTGCAGGGTCTTGGGATGACAGCTAAAGGAATTGAATGTGCAGCTCATTTCTTCTCTGCCTCCTGAACTGGGTAACTGCACAGAAACAAGGCAAAGGATCACTTCTTTAAATGGCTGGCCTTGGGGCTGATGCCATTGCCAGAATATTGGGTTTTTTGACAGACAACTCGCCCACATGGTTCTGGGTTTGTGGGCACCCCATGGGGTTTGCCTTTCTCAAAGAGGGAGACGGGTCCTTGGGTAAATCTAGCAGCAACGGGAGAAGGCAATGGGGAAATTCAAGGGAGATACCTAGAAGGAACTAAGGAGTTATCCTTTCAGGGAATGACAAGACCAGCTGCCCAGCTAAAGTGCCTCTACACCAGTGCACACTGCTCGTGAAACAAACATGAGGAGCTGGAAGCTACTGTGCTGCTTGAAAACCACGATATAGTTGTTGAGAAGTGTGCCCATGTGAACCTAGCGAGGTTCAACAAGGCCAAGTGCAAGGTGTTGCACTTGAGACAGGACAATCCCACATGTTTATACAGACTGGGTGAAGAACCCCTTGAGAGCAGCCCTGTGGAGAAGGACTTGGGGGTCCTGGTGGATGAGAAGCTGGACGTGAGCCGGCAGTGTGCGCTGCAACCCAGAAGGCCAACTGTGTTCTGGGCTGTATTAAAGGAGGAATGGCCAGCAGGGAGAGGGAGGTGATTGTCCCCCTCTACTCGGCTCTTGTGAGGCTCCTTCTGCAGTGCTGCATCCAGGCCTGGGGCCCCCAGTACAGGAAGGATGTGGGGCTGTTGGAATGGGTCCAGAGGAGGGCCACTAAAGATAGGAATGGAAGAGTTGGCAGAGAAAAACACTTTATTTAGAAGTACTTTTCTGGTAAAGGAATATTTGGTATAATGTGGCCATGAATAAGTGTAGATTTCTAATTAAAAGGATTTTACTCAACGGAACAGTCCTTGTAACAAGATTCCTAACAGGAATCAGGAGAGAACAAAAACCAAAGTCAATTTTCAGATGAATGCGGTTGGCTTATGAAAAGGAGTTTACAGTGTACTTATCTGCAACAGGAAGGGGCTGACTCCAGTTGCCTTGTATTAATTTTCTGCTGTGGAGGTTTTTCTCTTTCCCCATAAGCATCTGGAACTAGCCATTGTCACAGAAAGACTAATGAACTAAAAAGAGGGCAGGTGCAGTCCAAAATAGAAACAAATAGTCCCGTTACTTTCTCCAAATATTTTAGCACAGTGACTGTGCAGAGATGAGGGGCATTAGCAGCTGTCAGGGGTGATGAATGCCCCGAACAGTTCTTAATTCTAAATGGGAAAAGCTAAAAACTCCCAGGCTGAAAAAGGAAGAGAATCACTGATGCTTTCCCATTTTGAAGCGATTTAAAAATAGAAAAAAGGCTGTAATGGTATTCAAATTAATATGCAAATGATAAGGAGCATTTGGAGTAATGTCAGTGTTTTGTTATATCAGGGATGCATTTTTCCCTTTGGGTTTTAAATCAAATGAGGCACCCAACATACTGAGGAAGGAAAATAAATTGATGACATTGTTTTCCCAATCTGTGGCAGATAATCCTTTTAAATGTTAACATCCCATCCTTTCCAGGTGGATGCACAGGTTAAGTCCTTGATCAGTATTTTGTTTTCTTTTTTTTCCGTGGAGAAATCAGTGATGGCAGTGTGATTTCTCATGTTACATTTGTTTAGATATGTGGACAGCTATATTATTTATTATAAAGAATCAGAATCACTTCCTGAGAGGAATAAAGCTAAAACGATCTTACCCATAGATGGCAGTAACTGCTAATGGTGCTGACTGCCAGTATGCTGCAATCCTAGCTCTTAGGACCTGGCCAAGCAATTGACCTCAACTCGTATGTTACTAAACAGCCACTCTGGGGGTCTTAGATCAGAGTTGTGCTCTGAGCTCCTTATGGAAACCCGCGGTGTCACTCCATGGAAGCTCTGGCAGTAGTCAGAAATAGCCCCACCGTGATTTCTCTTTTCTTAATGGACACTGGTATATGTTCAAGTACTACAGTTGGTAGCAGCAAGAAATAGCATTTACATTAGAATATTGAATCTTGCTGTGTTCTCATCGGGCGTGCTTTACTTGTAGAATGAACAGATACATGCAGTGTGTGTTGAAAGCTACTGGAACCAAGTGCCTTTTGTCAGAGGTCAGTCTGGGCCAGCATCCCCTCTTCCCAACCTACACATGACTTCATGTACCACATATTGATGCACTGTCCACCCTTTATTAAGTCAAGACAGGAGCAGATGCTCACATGGCACAGAAAGGGGTTGCAGGCACTTCCAGTTGCAGTACACAGGAAGATGGAAGTCTGGGAGGAGGTTCTTCGTAAGAGATGCTGATTTTCCCTTTCTCTTTACATGCAGGGAGTGAGAGAAGTTGCTCATAAGAACTTCATTTCCCTACAAGCCTAATCTCACTTCTTAGAGGAGTCCTGCAGCAGGACATGTTAGGCAAGACTTTCCTCATGGATTCTCCATTGCTTGTGGGAGGTCTGGTTTACAGTGATGGATGATTTGAAACGATATAAATTCCAAGGAGCTTGAAAGAGGAGGAGCGGGCTAGTGAAAGGGGGACAGAAAGGATGAGCACGAAGGTTTAGAATTGGAGGGCTGGGGAAGGAAAGGGGATGCTGAAGGGGTCTGGAGGCATAAGAATAAGGTGTGGGGAGAGCAGAATCACAGAACAGTGAGCATAGGAAGGAACCTCTGGGAATCATTGAGCCCAACCCCACAAAAAAGCAGGTTCCCTACAGCAGGTCACACAGAAAAGCATGTAGGTGAGTCTTGAATAACTCCAGAGAAGGAGATTCCACAACCTCTCTGGGCAGCCTGTTACAGTGCTCTGGAGTAAGACTGGGGATAGCAGTGGGCTGAGAGGGTAAAATAGTTATCAGGGCAGCATTGTGCAATTGCAGGGAACAGAAATGGAGGTGAAAAGTGGATGTCTATTAGTTGCTGTTCATTATCCTGTGAGACAGTTAAGCAGTGAATCAATTATAATATCAAGCAATTGTGCAGATAATGAGTTAAGCAATGAAGCGGTTATATAGTGAATCATTTCTGGTATTAAATAAAAATGGTGAGATCAACAGCAATACGAATCAATTATGCAGAGAACTATTACAAAAGTGAATCAGTTAAGTAGAGAAACAGTTATACAGCAAGTGAATGAATAAATTAATTATGGAGTGGGACTATTATGTAGAGAATTAATTATGCAGAGCCTTCCTTTGTGATAAGGGGCATGTCTGAGGGAGCTTCATGTGGAGGAAAAAAAATAATTCAAACACAATTATTAAAATAGAAGCCCTGTGTCAGTTCTCAGTCACTTTTGTTGTGATCTTCTTCATTTCTCTGGACAAGGCCCACTTGAATCATGATGGTGAAAGAAGCAGAGGAGCTCTGCCTTCCTTCAGTGTGGGCACACACAGCGAGGAGGTGAAGGAATTCAGAGATGACTTTGAGTTTCTGTCAAGAGGGTTGTGGATGGAAACCATGGTCTTTGGAGCAGTTTAACCTGCACAGGGATACTCAGACTCCAGGATTGTTAAGGGTGGAACATCTTGCCGTGCTTTATACCTAGAAGTCAACAGCTTGATTTTGCTCAGTTTATATGTCTCTACAAAGTGTCAGATATCAGCAAAGGAATGTGTGTTTTGTCACCTCTCACTACTGCTATAGTTGGAGAAAAAACAACCAGCCTTTTGGACATGACACTTATGACAGTTCTTGGTAGTGTCAAATTTGAGCATTCTGATTCAAGAGCCAACTGCCTTCATTTAAACTAATAGAAATGCAGTACAGACCACAAGGTGGTGGAGAACAAATTTCCAAATCTTCACTCTTGCAGTAACAAAATATACTGATGTATATAGCAGACACAGTAACTTGTACCATTTGTTTTGTTTTGTTTTGTGTTTTTGTGCTAAAAACCAAACCAACCACCACCAACAAAAAACAAACAACAACCAAACCCTACAAGAGGGAAAGGAATCTGTAACATCCTTGAGATAACAAATTTAGGCAGCTAATTTCTCAAACCTTGTGCCAGGACAATACTTTCATCTAGTTCTGTGATAGATTGGTTTGCCCACAGGATTCAATCCAGAATCAATGCTGAGTTAGATTTAAGTATTATCTGTTACAATTCTGGACACTTGTTGGATTCATGAAATGGCTTGTAAGATCTCCCTCCTAATGCTCCCGTTCCTTCATACACCCAGCAAAGATAAGGTTGCTATTTTCCAGAGCAGTTTTGAAGACCTTACCCAAGAAAAAGCACGCAGCCTCCCCTTTGGCTAATGCTGCAGTGCAAGAATAGATTATGTAAGTCTAAAACATTTGTTCCACACAAATGAGTGGAGCTGTAAATTCAGACGTAGAAATTATTGTCTTATCCAACAAGATTTTCATGTTCTTATTTATTAGTTGAAGAGAAAAACATCCATACGGTACAGCATGTTCTGAAATTAGAGTGTTTGGGCTACTTGTAATGAAGTGCAAAGTTAAGATGTAACAACACCATGAACATGGTAATAACTATTCATATGTTTTTTGCAAAAGTATTTGTGAAATCAGTAACAGCAATTACTTAGAATGCTACACAATGTTGTTAAAATGCTTAGAACAGAAATATGAAATAGAAAAACTGTGATATAAGAGCAATCTTAAGGGAAGAGGGGATCTTCTGAAGCAAAAACACGTTAATGTGGTTGGACACTGTGCCAGTTTATTTCTGCTCAGCTAAATAAAAAGTATTATAAACTTTCATTCTGACACTGGAGAATTTTACCTCCAGTTCTCGAGTTCTGCTTGTATGCATGGCTTTCTGCCAGCATTACAGTGCAGCATGTCAGAATCAAACCTAGTACATGCAATCAGCACTATCTGCACCCAATTGATCCATGTTATCACTAAGATAACAAGGGATCTTACAAGGTCCTTACACTGAAAATCAGGGCTGCTGAGGTTAGCATTGCCTCTATGAGAATCTATGCTCATTATGCAGATAAATGATGGAATCATGAAGATAAAGAATGCATATAAGAGTATAAACATTTCTATATGATAAACTTCCAGAAATAAAAGTAGGAGGTCCAACTGCACTAGTCTACAGTTTGAACTTTGTTATCATTCTGGAGAGCTGTGCTGGGGCAAACTACCAATCATAACTAAACATTTCTGCTTTTTAGTCCCCCAAAGATATGAGATTGAAAACAATATTAGCCAGACGTTCACGTGAGAATTTCATACTGATTGTTGAACTTGCATGTATCATTTCCAATACGTTCGCCAAACCTCTAGGCTTTCTTAAAAGTTCCCGCAGCCATTTCAGTTCTGTATCTTTCTCTTTTTGTCAAGTTGCCTTCCTGCGAAGGAGGAAGCAGTTGAGCTGGACAAGACAGGCTTTGAGAAGAGATCTTGGTTGCCCTGTGGCACATCAGTGCCTCAGCCTGCCTCAGATGGCCACGCTGAGTATTGGCCTGTGTGAGTCCTGCGGAGGACATTAGCTGGAACCATATCAGGTCTTCTGACCTCCAGCCCTGCAGGTCTCCAGCTTCTGTCTGAACTCACAGAGTGTGAATTAGGATCACAGATGCTCCCTTTTCTATCCTAATAACTGACAAAGCTCTAGGCCTTGACACCCGTGTTTTCTTTCTGAGACAGGGAGAAAGATTTTTCAGTGCATCTTGATTTTATTGTTCTGCACAGCATTTGCATCTCAGTCTCAACCAGAAACTCAGCTTTGGAGAGCAGGGTAAAACTGTGGCACGCTTACAGTCATGTAAACTTTACTGGCATCATTTATTTGCTTCCTAGCATGGATTTCTTGTGAAAATAGCCCAGATTGTTTACCTTTGCTGTCTTATTTTGTTGGATTTGATCTCATGTTGTTGGTTTAATGCAGTCTTAATGTCAACTCCTGTTTGTTTCTAATCCACACCCCCCCAGGATTGAAGAAGCTGAAAACTGAAAGTAATACTTCAAGAAAACCTGAAAATATACTTCAAGACAAAGATGCTGAAGCCTCAAATGGCTGCCAGCAGAATCTGAATTGTAGAGAAATCTGACACTGTGTATAGCACTGTTGTTCTCTGGCAGTGATAATCAGTGTTTATACATTTATAAGGTTGTAGTGAGAGGAGGGAACTTCAACATGGATCAGAAGAAAAACTCAAGTAACAGTCTTGTTTACAAAAGTGGACATGAGGGAACATAATCAACCGTATTTCCTCTCTTTTTCCTCCTAGCAGCAACCAATACGATTAGATAGTAGTTACAGCTTAAGAAATTGCTTACCTTAACATAACTCTGACCTGCCTACTTGCATCCTCTACCAGCTGCAGATGCTTCAGGACATCTAGGTGAAAGGCTGGCTCTGGACTAAAGCTCTGTGTTTGATGGTTATAGGATTCTTTCAGGCTATTATTAAATGTAGCCTCTTGTCTTAACCGAACAATCCATTTTCTTTTTGTGGAATAATGCAAACTCTGTAATCTGAGAGTTAAAGGTCTCTCTTTTGTGTAATAATCCACAGGTACTGTAAGTCAGCTAAGCTACTTCTGGAGATATTTTCAGCACAACTGCATTGTTTCAATTCAGAAATCTTTAACTTATAAGTAGCTGCCCATTGACTAACACTGAAGAGCCCTAAAGGCACGGCTAGTTCAATGGCCTTGAGGACACGCGGTCTAACTTCAGATCCTGAAGGCATTATTTGTCTGGGAATAACCAAGGTTCCTCAAACTCTGAAAATCCCTCATGAAGTCTGCGGTGTACTTTCTAGAAGCAGTAATTACCTGTGAAGAAATCACACAGGCCTAGCAAGAACTCAGAGAAGACAGTCCTTCAAAGGCAAAAGAGACGCAAGCAGAAGCTACTTTAAAAAAAAATGTTATCAATGTTTTGTTTCTTCTAATCATTCCTTAAATAAAAGACCTGATCATATACCACCAAGGAAGATGATGTAAATGCCAGAAATTGACTGAACATATGGTCTGAGCATGGTTGCTCTACTGAGTACCGTAGCCTGATCTGAAAATAGGGAACTTCCACTTCTACAGGGGACATAAGGACGTTTTTTTCCTGCTGGAGTGCACTTACAGGAACTTGCAGGAGGTCAGAGATGCAGTTAACTGTATAGCCATAAAAACAAAATGACAACAATGCCCTTTTATTTGGCAAATCATTAACATAGAATCACTGGATCACTGAATCATAGAATCCTTAAAATGATTTGATTGGAAGACACGTCAGAGATCATCCAATTCCAACCCCTCTTCCATGGGCAGGGACACCTTTCAGTAGGGCATGTAGCTCAAAGCCCCATCGAGTATGTCAACTTCACCTACAGCCTTCCAGAAATAAATGAAGAGAAGCCAAAAGACCTGGAAGAAAGCGCCTGTAAATTGGAATAGATAACTTCTTCACTATTTAGAAAGAAAGTGGAAATTCCCAACTGACAGCTAACTTCCATTTCTTTAAATTTCACCAGACAACAAAATTCACTTTTAAATAAAATGTACATCTTCCATTGAACACAACTTTTCTCCCCAGCCCCCAAATTATTAATGAATAGTCAGGCTGAAGAAGAAAGTAACAGGTTTTCTTTTGTAAGTGATCAGTGGTGTACCTTTAAGCATTTTCCTAAAATTTCCAGATGGAAGAAAGCAGTCCAAGAAAAGCCTTTTGCATCAGTGAGGTCTGCTGACGACGCCATTATCTGTGAATGACACCTCACTTTTGGCAAGATATAAAAAAAGATTTGAGTTGTTGGTGTCTAGGTGGTTTTTTTTTTTCAAGTAGGTCATGCTTAGATAGAAACCATTCTCCCTCACACTGTTCTTTAAGTGTCAATTTTTGTTGCATTTAAGAAAGCATCGTAACAAATGGCAGAAATGCCATTAAATGATTTTAATAATAGCAGAAAGCTAATTGCTTATGAACAGATAATTCCTTACCTGGAACAAGCAGTAACCGTACAGAAACAATATCCATGGTGTTTCTGAAAGGGTCAGGCTAATCAATTCTTACAAATCTGACAGAAGTCCGTACAGTCACATTAATATATTTGTTTAAGGTGCTGAAATGAGCACCTCATCAGTGTGAAATGCTGCCAGTGTACCCAGATGAAATCACATGCAGAATTAGAGAAAATTAAATTATTTCAGGTGTTACTTGACCATAGGAGGAAGATAAATGCCCTGGCTTTTGCAAAAGAGATTTTTATTAGTTCATACACACTGAAGACTTCTGATTTAAGTCTCTCCATAGAAAGTATTACGTGCTCTACATGAGCTGCTAGACATTGATGAATGCTCTTTGTGGCACCACTGTGAGAAAGGATAATATTATCATTATTATCCCCATATTACAGAAGTAGTGCTCCTAAATAAGAGTCACTCAGTGACTGCTTTTTTAATATATTTTTGCCAATAAGGATGCATCCCTAGGGGTCAGTAAGCCAAGCAGAAACTCACTATCTGTTGACTTAACCCACTGTCATTAAGGTGATTGTGTGTAGCTAAAACAGTTTGAATTTTATTTTTATATACGTGCTTTCCTCCTGAAGGAATGGCAAACCCAGCTACAAATCTTGCAGACATCAGTTGATTTTCTTCAATTCTGGGTTGCATTTCTTATCGTTTAAATGGGACTTAATGTCACTTCTGAGCGCTGATTTTGTACCAGAGCAGGTTCTGAATGTTGGAACTGTGGACCTGTGAATTTCTTCCAGCTCCCGTTGCAGTACCTCCCATACCATTGCTGCTGATATCCTCAGCTGCTCACTGTGACCCGAAGGGGTTGCAGTGGAATCTCCAGCATCAGCAATGGCTCTGCCTGGGTTGTCCTTCTGAGCATCTCCTCCAAATCCAGGCTGAGTTTATATGTAGCTTAAGTAGCTCACAATGTCTGGTGAATCGTACCACTAAGAAAGACAGATGTGGATGGTTTAAAAACAAAACAAAACAAAAGCACGAGGAAAAACAAGGCTAAAAGGTACTTTATATTTTAAACTAAACTAAACTTTGTTAAGCGCTGCTCCTAAGGAACATCGCTCAATTTGCAACGCCTGGCAAAATAAGCCATCTCAAATGTCTGAGCCATCACATCTTTTCACAGTACAATGTTCACAAATAAACATCACTGGAGGAGATGATTTTGAAACTTTCAGCACAACCAGTTCCATAGCATATTTAGATTTTTCTTACAACTAAAATAAAACAAATAACAAAACACTTTGAGATGCAATAGTATCATTTCTATCCTAGGAGAGACCCTAAGTAATGAGCCCATAATTTTTCTGCATCTTTACTTTTATCCAGCGCTGTTGGTGGGAAAATGGTCTAAACATTTCATATCCAGTTTGAGTGTGGTCCTTTTATTTTCTTATTTTTTATTTCAGAGGCTGAAATAGCTGGAAGAAGAGATGTAATTTATTGATCAATTGGAACCCAAGTTAGCAGGATACAAAGTCTCACAGAAACATCTCTTTGCTATGCCAAGGAAGTCACCTGACATTCCAAATTCTCGCATAGTGTTTATCATTGGCCTTCAGGTTCTGAAATTTATCAACTTCTTGCAGTCTAAAAGCATTAATCTCTGTGGTCTTTATGGGTTCTGTGCAAGGACCCTCATTTTTCCCTAGGCAGGACTGTGATGGAGCAGAGTCTCACTGGTATAGCAATGTGATTCCAGATTTTCATTTGCCAAATGTATTTTTAACTACTTATTTTGAGTGGCTGCTCTGCACTTGGGTGGGATGTTATTTTTATGATTTGTAGCTGTGTAAAAGGTGCTGAGATTGCACTTCCCAAACCCTTTTGTACATATGCATAAATGATGAATAAATAAATAAATGCTCCTTTCACATGACCTCGTTAAGAGCAAAGCCAAATGCCAGCAAGAGAAAGCCAGCTGAGCAGAATTTTCCAAGTGCCTTTATTACAATATTGTTTCTATTCCCATTCCACCTAAAGGTCCCAGTCGCAGACCAGGACATTACAGTGCTAAGTACTACACAAAAATAAAAAGAATGTCTTTGTTCCAAGGGGCTTTTATAACAGCAGTGGTTGAATTGGAGCAATGTATGGCAGTAGGACCCAGGAGCATTTTTCCAGAGCACAGAAGTGTGTATCAGCACTTTCCTTTTACACAGGCTCAAGGACAGATGGGATCTATACTTCCATTTCAGCTA
Organism: Perdix hodgsoniae; assembly: GCA_035772895.1. Lineage (NCBI taxonomy): Eukaryota > Metazoa > Chordata > Aves > Galliformes > Phasianidae > Perdix > Perdix hodgsoniae. The sequence continues at coordinate 234,172 of JAPSGF010000170.1, forward strand.
CTGTGTGTACGTTCAGAAATGTTTAAGAAGAACCAAGCTGTACACTTACTGTACTTTGAAGAGGTAAGTTGAAAACCAAATGCCAATCAGCCAACTATGCAGAGATGAAGCAGGGACACTCAGCTTAGGTTCTCAAGTCAGCACTGCTAAGGGATTTTGCTTATGTAAACATTTATAAGCATGTTTTGTATGTCTACAAGCATCTGAAATTTTGCATAGCTGCAAACTGAACATCTGCATAAATCTGCATGAAGGACTTAGAAAACAAGATTATGTAGCAAAACTGAATCTTTGTTGAGGCATTTTAGAACACAGACACGCACACAAAAATCAGATATATGATAGTAACAGTTCAAAATAGTGTCTTCAATATAGATATCATCCATCTGGACATTAAGTTTTATCAGCTGTTGTTACCTGTATCAGCAGGCCTGGGCTGAAGGTGACACACTGAGAGCAAGGAAATAATTATCCATTGCTAGGCTAGTACTGAAGGCACTGCATAGTTCCAATAAAAGATCTATGTGGACACTTGTTTGTAAGGGTGAAGAAGGATGATGTTTCTCTAAAATCTCATCTTGGCAGTGATGCAGACCAGCTGTATTGTTGGAGCCCCAAGGTTTCACTAGTCCCAGAATGACAGCTCTGCTTTCATTAAGAGGAAAGGATTTAATTCATGGGTGCCTCCCTGTCCCAAGTGCCACCTTTCAAGGAGGCAGTGCAGGAGATTTCAGGGTCCCATAAGCCAAACCTCTGCTGAGGAATCCACACCCTAGAATGAACTTCAAGTCTTTGCTGTACCCTTCCAGGCTGCAAATGTGCCCTGCCTGTCAGTATGCAGGAGGAACGTGTATGACTTGGGTCTGCAAAGGAAAAAAAAAAAACAAGCTCATCAAGCCCATCTCTTCTGTATTGGAAAGAAAAATACATACTAGAAAGTGATTTTATGTATTAATTATTCCTGGGTAGGCACAAATGATGACATGGTCACACCTACTGTCGGCTCTTACAGCTGCACATTCCTGCTGGAAATAACACTCTGTCCTCCCTGTGTCCTGCTTTGCTGACCTCCCTGAGCCTGTGGAAACAAATTTAACAGGAGAACATTGATGCAGACCCGGTAGCTGGGAGCCTGGGGAGCAGGGATTGAGAAGCCTTTCTATACTACCAGCAGCTCAAGTCCTCTGTGCTATTGGATTCCATTTCTAGAAATGAAAATGGAAATACTTCTGAACAGACCAGAATCATACCCTTCTTTTGTTATACTGAATCTAAGGATTTCATTCTAGCTCAGAAAATATCAGAGCTGTTGATTCTGAAGTTCTGCAGCAGCATCTCAGAGGTTTATGCTTGAGAAGAGCAGAGAAGCTGGTGAAGCAACTACTGGAAGACAGGACATGTGAGAAGCAGCTGAGGGTACAGGAGCTGTTTAGCCTTGAGGAAAGGAGGCTGAGCGAAGATCTCATCACTCTCTACAGCTACTTGAAAGGAGGTTGTAAGAAGGTGGGTGTTTATCTCAGGTGATAAGTGTCAGGACATGAAGCAACAGCCACAGGTTGCACCGGGGGAGGTTTAGTTTGGACATCATGAAGAATTTCTTCATGAAAAAGGCGGTAAGGCATTGGCATGGGGGCTGCCCAGGGAAGTGGTGGAGTTCCCATTCCTGGAAGTATACAAGAGACATGTGGATATGGCACTTAAGGACATGGTTTAGTGATGGGTGTTGGTAGGGTTAGAAGGTGGCTGGACTTGGTGGTCTTAAGGCTCTCTTCTGACCAAAATTATTCTGTGATTCTACAGTCTCTGGGTCAGACTAGATTAAACCCCTACATTTTACCATTATTTGCCTGAAGATTGCACCAGCCCAGACAACTTCCTCAGCTGGAGCATATGTGGAGGGGATGAGTTCAGGGGAATGAGGCCCTGAGGCAGAATGGCATTTTGGGTGAACACAGCTTTGTTTGGGGAGTGATAAATTTGTCAATTAAATAATTAATTGAATTAATTATTAATTAATTATAATATTAAGTCATAGAAAGGAATCAATTGTTTCATTAATGAAATAATGAACCTGATTGTTTTTAATAGAAGAGATGCAGCTTGGAAGGGTTAAAACTGAAGGAGAAAAGCCATGGATACTTGCAACAATCAAGCAGGGAGTGAGCAAAAAAAAACACCCATATTTTAAATCCAGGGAAAACAATAGGCAAATACTATTCCAGCTAATACTAGCGCTGGTACCCTACGTATGTGTTCTCCAAGGGCAGTTGTTTAAAAAAGAGATTGCGTTTAAACATATGATCAAAATGAATGAGTCGGGAGGAAATATCAGTAGGCCCCTATTTCAGGGTGTCAATTAAAGGGTTTCTTTTGTGCTGTCTGGGTGGCTGACAGTGTGCAGTTGGAATCACTACTGGCCTCCGCTGCTTCTTCCTCCATTAGCTTCTATTGTCTTTAACATAAGCCTCAGTAATTCTTCCACTGATTCAAATAAATAATAATTATAGTTAAGTAATCCTTGTTACAGGATAGCCTAATTAGTCTCTCTAGCTGACTGAGGCTTTTTAATCAGGAAGACAGAAATGAATTAAATATAGGATAAACAACAACAACAAAAAACCAGCCAGTCATTAAACAGCTCTCCTTCCAACACCACAGAAATGTTTCACAGCAAACTATGGAAAAAAATTACTACTAAAAAATGTGTTTGACATCTTTTCCATGAGTGATTGCCAGTTCTTAACTTCTTGACATTTTTTATTTTCCTCTCTTGGGTCTTGACTGGAAGATGGACCATGTCTTGAAACACAGATAATGTTTTTATCCTTAAGTAATCTCCTAGGAATGATGCTGCATGTATAAATACATCTGTAATACAATTGACCAAACTAAGCTCTTGTATGAGTCTATTAAAATCAATGGGGTTACACACTAAGATTGAATTTGGCCCAATGAAGTGTTCAGGAGAATAATGCAAAGCCTCTCAGATTACATAAAGGAAAATAGAATGCCAGTGTTGCACAGCTGGACAAATTAATCCTATTTCAATTCCAGCTCAAATGCTTATAGGTTGCTTGTTTCCATTCTGCATAGGTTTTTGTACTACAGTTATCTACCACAATATCTAAGTGCCTAACAATAGTGCATCAAGTGATGCATTAACATCTGGTACATACTTGTTTTCTTCTCAGATGCTTTGGGAAGCTCTGTTTGATGATGAAAAGCTAATTTGTCCATTAAGACTATTAGAAAATGAAGCAGCAATTTTTACAGAGAACCAATTACTTAAGGGGAAAGCATGACTCCTTTTCCGCAGTTCATATTTATGGCTTTAAACTTAAAATCCTTTAAAAGTCCTTTCTGCAGATGTCTCAGAAGAAGCACTTTGCTACAAGGATGTAGTCATAAGGCTCTGAGGCAAAATCTTTTGCCAAGAAGTGGAGTTCTAGCAGGACTATAAGTGGCTTGTGAACAACGTGTGGTCAAGCCGGAGCTGGGCAAGTTGTGAGCAGACAAAAAGGGGAGGGCTGAAGGCTTGGCTCTAGGCTTCTCAGATGCCATTGGAACAGCCAGCAAGAACATGAACACTGCCAGGTCTCATCCCAAACGGAACAGAGCTGAGTGCATCAACTGTTCACACAAAGACTTTCATACTCAAAAACATTTGGATGTTCTTAGTAAGGGACATAGTTTAGTTGGGAAGTATGGTGGTAGGTGGACAGTTGGGCTGGATGATCTTGGAGGACTTTTCCAACTTTGGTGACACTATGATTCTATGAAATGAGAAATCGAGGGGAATGTGGAATTTGAGCAATCCCTTTAAAGAATGAATGTGTATTGCTCAAGAACAACAACAACAAAAAAAACCAAACAAACAACTTTCAGAAGAAAATAAAGACGTTGAAGAAATGATCAGAAAGAGCAGAATGATCACATTGCATTAAGTGGCTTAAAGCAGTGTATGTGTTCAAGCCTCAGACTGAGCTCTTTTGATACGTCTACAAGTTAAATCATGCATACTTTTATTATCTACATTTGGAGATTATACTTTAAATGTGAAGATTATACTTCCAATGTAGATGAATACTAGCAGACACAGGAGTTTTAACTCCCTTATTTCAATTCAATTGAGTAACATCTGTGCCATGAAGATAATTGCACAGATTTTTCCTATGGTATTTATAAGAAACATTTCCTCATCTCAGCTTGAGAACCAAGATTTCCTTAACACTGTAGACAGCCACTGTTCAAACTCATGCCCACCTGTAGCATCATTCAGCTTTGGAAGGGTGTTTATGTGAGCATGTGCCACCTTCTTATGCAGGGCTGTGAGACCCACCAGTGGTTTCTCCAGCATTCCTTGAGCGAGGGCACTTCTCACACAAGGAAAGTCCCTTAACCAGGCACCACCACATTCTGCAGTGCTCTGTGCTCCTGGAAGTCCCACCGCAGTTACTGCAAAAGTTTCTGCTGGTTTGGGCTTCTTTGCCATATGCTTTATTTCCGTAAGGTTCTTTTTAATAATTCGTAGCTTTAACACAAATGAAGGTAGAGCTGTGAATCTGAACTACAAGATTAAATTGCCTCCAAATGAATCCATCCCATGATAGATTCACGGAAACATTCAGACCATGATGTTCTCTTCCTAGAAGGTGCAGAGAAACTGACTTAACAGCTCCTTTATAGCGTCCACATAGAAATCCTGGTAATTCCCAGTGATGTATGCATGTACTTCAGACAGATCGTGCTTTATTTCAGTAGTACCTGTACCTTTGAATCCTGCATTTTGTCATTCAACAAACATCATTTCCCAGAAACATCTGCAGTAACCCCTACAAGCACTGCACTGAGATGGGCTCAGGATCTGCTGCTATAACATCAGTGTGCTCCTCCTCACTCCGGAGGGAGCTACAGATATACAGAGAAATGCAGTGGAAACTGCCTTTCTTCATTCCTCGCTTGAGGGGGTCTGTCTGCCTATTTACTATACTCTCATCTGTGCTAGGATGGAAAATACACTCTTGTTTGAAGAACGATGTTATGTATTTTAGAACGAGTCGCTACTGCAACTTGCACTGTTCCTCTAAGTCTGCTATCAAAAGAACTGAAGAAAAAATCTGAAAAAACGCACTGAATTCAGAAGTATTGAGGCAGAGGCAGGAGCATTTCAGGAAATGACCAGAACCCATTTTGAAAAAGCAGAGACTTAGAAATAAAGCAACACAGGCAGACTAACCTGGCTTTTAGCTCCTGCACACCATCACCTGCCTTTTGATCTGTAGCTCCTTAGAGAGGTAAAAGAATGGTTTATCAAAGATATTCCTATCATTGAAGCACTGTAATAATCTGCAGTCCGCAGGCTTTCAGGAGCAGGACAGCTGAGGTGGCTGCCTATTGTTCAGCTTGTGATTCTCTGTCATTTTCATTCTAAAGTGCTTACAGCAGAAATCTTCACAGAAATTTCAGTCACAGAGATCTATGGGTTGATTTCTATCTGAGCTGAATTAGGCAACTCTAAGTGCTGTGGGAGTGTCTACTGCTATCTTAAAATATCTTCATTCTGAGCAGCAGTCTATCAACCATTTACCCCTATTCCTGTTACCTTCGTCTGCGCTAACAAAGGGCTTCAAGATCATCTCCATCTCTTGCCAAAAACATTTTGCTTTTACATGTTCCATATAACACTTGATGATGAATTGTAAAAAGCAAATGAACGGTGGCCAGGTGAATCGATCTGTCTCGCCATACACAATGTTATGACAGCCTGCTTAAATGCTTTACTACCTGAATGGTGAAGATTGCATCGTGCTGCTGCAGAAACACAGCAGAAAGCTCCACAGTTGCATTGTGGCAGTGAATACCTGCAGAAGGAAGCAGCATAGCTGAGTACGCGTTCACATCTGAATTGTTTTTACCAGAAAGAATTGCAATAAGAATTGAATTTAGATTCTGTTTACCTAAATAATGTTGTTAGTTGTTTTTTTTTTTTTTACTCACATAACAATTTTTTTAATACTTCAAATGACAATATTCGGCTGCCCAGGGAGGAGGTGGAGTCACCATCCCTGGAGGTTCTCATGAAACGTGTAGATGTGAGGGATGTCATTTAGTGGGCATGGGAGATGGGTTGGTGGTTGGACTAGATGAGCTTAGAGGTCTTTTCCAACTTGAACAATACTGTGATACTATGATTCTAAGGTGAAGATGCTTCGTATTGTTGCTGCAGCTTTAAGAGGAAAAAGAATGTGATTTAAAAGATCCCCAAAGACTCATTAAGAAGCATTCTATTTGGACATCAGTGTATCATGCTAAATTTATTTGCTAATTTCAATGTCAGCACTGACTAATACTAATGAAAAGCTTATGCAACTTCAGAGATTAGAAAAGTAAAAAAGAAAAGATCAGAAGAGCTAGATTACACCAAAACACTTGTTCAGGGTTATACGTGACTATAATTAATAGTTTAATGTCAAAATCACTGTCAGTAGGAAACATTCATATTGTATACAAACAGCACTGCTAGCTAGGTTTCACTGCTGTGTTTTTTGCCCCCTTGCTGTTTCAATGGCTTACAGGCATTCGGTGCCAGTGGGAATCTGATCAGGCTGCCCACCATGTCCAGATCAAAGAGGGTCAGTCATAACCCACTGCTGAAATTCACCTCTCCATAAGGAGAAGTTTCCTGAGTATCTAGTGAATAGGAATGTTGTCACGTAAAACATTCTCCAGGATGGATACAATATACAAAAGACAACTCTCGCTCACAGGTAGTCAAGTATCGCATACGGAGATATGAGCTGATTCGGTGTCTGTGAGATTGTGAATTTCCTGCCTTTTATGGACCATTTCATTAAATGTGTTAAAAAAGATGGCCTTCCACACCTGAGGCAATGGTGTTCTCCAGCACTGATTTAGGGAGCGTTCCTCCATTCTGGAACCCTGCAGCAAGAGGCACCAAAGATTTTTGGCACCCATACCTGCATTCACGGTACGGTGGCTTTGGGTTTTGCTCCCTACGTGCTACTTTGTGGCACTTCCCAAGAGAGTTTGTGCTGTAGGATGGCTTAGGTGTAGTATTGCTTCTGCATGCGTCTCTGCTCACTGATCTGGCTTGGCACTGTAGTGGGGCTGACAGCAGGAGTTCCTGGCACGTGGAGCTACTGAAGCTTTTGTCAGCCAGAGGATTTGAAAGGCAGAGACTTGCAAGAAAGCCGTGGAAGAAAAAATAGTTCTGAAAGTCTCTTAACAACCACACTTACTTATGTTGAAAAGACTGTGGAAAGTTGAAAGAAAAATGATATGCTTGAAGTATTTTCAATTTACTACTTGCTACATACAGAAGATAAAATGTGAACTCGAGAGGATTTTGACTATACTAACAATATTGCTTTGATGGGCTGTTATCTCCATTTTATTTTATTTAATTCCTTCTAGAATTTAATGGTGGAAATAGAGGAGTTAATTGTGACTTTCCTGCAGCTAAAGTATCTCCGAATGTTTTTTGCACAATCATTCTGTCTTGCTGCTTGGGATGTCCATGCTGGAGTCAGAAAGAAACAGGTATCTTCCACTGTAAAGACAGCTATATTCCCTACGCAAGAAGATTCATAGATCTACAGATGCAGAAAAGCCTCATTCACATTAGAAGCAAAGAAGCAAAGAAGCAAATATATTGACATATTTATGAAAGTATTTTTTTCAAACTAGCCAAACCTGCCCTCAGTATGTTCTTAAATGTTTGAGGCTCAGCCTGATAGCTTCAAATAACTCTTATTTTACATCCTTGTTTTGACTGATTTCTTAATACAATATAAAGCAATAGAAACAATCCTTCTCTTTCAGATAAAGGCACTGAAGTAAACATCCCATGGTTTGTGCTTGGCAGCAGTTGAAAAAAACACCCTTGTGGATACAATTTATTTATTTTTTACTGTTGAAACAATTGGATATTAAATCAATCTTTGATGATTTTTCAGAAGTGTGTAACCCCTACAGTGTCGTTTTTCTAGTAGATTTTTCCACTTATGCTTTTTCCTTCAACTTGGCATCTTTCCATGTTCCATAAAGAACACCGACTGTTTTCAACCATTTAGAGACAAAATAATGTGGGGAGCAGTATGTTCACATTCAATACAAATTCTGGGGAACCATAGGCCTGCCAGTCTGATAGAGTGACAGCATTGGTTGATGGGGGAAGAGGGATGGATGTCATCTTCCTGGACTTCTGCAGGGCCTTTGACATGGTCCCTCACTATATCTTTCTCTCTAAATTGGGGAGGTGTGGATTTGAAGGATGGACTGTTCCATGGATTAAGAACTGGGTGGCTGGTTGCAGCCAAAGGGTTGTGATCAATGGTTCTGTGTCAGGATAGAGGCCGGTCACAAGCGGTGTCCCTCAGGGTTTGGCCCTGGAACCAGTGCTCTTCAGCATCTTCATCAATGACACAGACAGTAGCATTGAGTGCACCCTCAGCACGTTTGCAGATGACACCAAGCTGAGTGGTGCAGCCGATACATTGGAAGGAAGGGAAGCCATCCAAAGGGACCTGGACAGGCTGGAGAAGTGTGCCAATGTGAACCTAGCGAGGTTCAACAAGGCCAAGTGCAAGGTGTTGCACTTGAGACAGGACAATCCCACATGTTTATACAGACTGGGTGAAGAACCCCTTGAGAGCAGCCCTGTGGAGAAGGACTTGGGGGTCCTGGTGGACAAGAAGCTGGACGTGAGCCAGCAGTGTGCGCTGCAGCCCAGAAGGCCAACTGTGTTCTGGGCTGCATTAAGAAAGGTATGGGCAGCAGGGAGAAGGAGGTGATTGTCCCCCTCTACTCGGCTCTTGTGAGGCTCCTTCTGCAGTGCTGCTTCCAGGCCTGGGGCCCTCAACACAAGAAAGATGTGGAGCTCTTGGAGCAGGTCCAGAGCAGGGCCACTAAGATGATCAGGGGGCTGGAACACCTCTCCTATGAGGAAAGGTTGAGGGAACTGGGCTTGTTTAGCTTGGAGAAGAGAAGGCTCCAGGGAGACCTCACCGTGGCCTTCCAGTACTTGAAGGGAGCGTATAAACAGGAGAGGAAGTGGTTGTTTACAATGCTGGATTGTGATGGGACAAGGGGGAATGGTTTTAAATTTAGATGGGAGATTTAGGTTAGTCTCTATTTCAGCACTAGAAAGAGACAACAGTATACCTGCATCTTTGCCCAAGGATGGTTTGTTCACAGCTAAGAGCTGCCTCAGCCCTCAGCCTGGGGTTCAGATATCTGCAAGCTGAGAAGGGATAAGAATAAAGAAAAAGGAAAAAAAGCACAGCAGTTTTTCTTCAAAAAACAAGAAAGCCCCTGCACGAGCACAGTATCTTGCCATCATTGTACTGAAGTCTCATCCATTCAAAATGAAAATTACACCAGGGGCCGTGTTCTGGCTAATACCAATAAATCTCCTTATTGTACTCGTTACTGAAGGACTGCATATCACAGCTGTGTGATACCCTTAATCTATTTTTTAAACTGATCAGTGAATAGCAGGAATTAAATCTGAAGGATGTCCAAATCAAGGCGTTAAGAAATATGCTTGTCATGACAAATCTTTTCTGAAATATTATTTTTTTATTGGTGAAACAATTACTTTTACATTAGCACCTCATTATTTTGGATGGCAAGCTTTGTCATTTACTACCAAGCTATCCTTTCTGTGTCTGAAAGATTACATTGTATTTCATTGTTCTACTCCTGAAAATGAACAAAAAGACATCCCTACACTGACTTCTCATCATAAAACTAAAAAACACAAGTGCAGAAGGGAGCTTTACAGCAGTCAAAGTCTGCCTGTAAAATGCATGTTATGCACTGCATTTGGTAAACATCAAGCTGATCAGTAATTTACAGTAGTGGGTTTTAGGACCCAAAGTACACTTTAAAGCAAAGTACATTAAAACCTTTTCTTTTCTTAGCTTTTAGGAATTGGATCACAAATTACACATTGCAGTGTGTTGATCATAGAGTCATAGAATCACAGAATGGCCTGGGTTGCAAAGGACCACAATGATAATTTAGTTTCATCCCCCCTGCTATGTGCAGGGTCCCCAGCCAGCAGCCCAGGCTGCCCAGAGCCACATCCAGCCTGGCCTTGAATGCCTCCAGGGATGGGGCATCCACAACCTCCTTGGGCAACCTGTTCCAGTGCTTCACCACCCTCTGGGTGAAAAACTTCCTCCAGTGATATTTCACTGGAATCTGCTAAGCCAGTCCTTTGCAGCCCTCAGAGCTGAAGGTGCTAACTTTGGCACTAACTGGCAATAGAAAGGACAAACACTAAGGGTTTACTCTCTAATCAGTATTTTCTTTATTTTTTTCCACCTGTCAACATCTCCTTTGAACATAGGAGAACAGGCCAAAAGACTTTTAACCTAATAAAGATTAAGATTAAAAAAAAAAAAAAGAACGAAGGTATTTTTGCAATGGAAAGCTCTAGAAGGTAGCTTGGGATGGCAGCAGCAAAGGAGTGAGGTAGGTGTATATTCATAGCAGAGAGGAAGAGGCATCTCACACTGCTCACCCAACAGCAGCCACTCAGTCCAGCAGTATCAAGCCACATATTTAATTGAGTAAATCTGCACAGTCTACGTCAAGTTTAAATTAAGTTTTATTCTGGAGCCTACCAGCTCCTGCATTCATTGGTGCAAACAGACTGTCTAGAACACGGTACAGACGCCTCACACTTTTACTTGATTTGCTAACAAATGACACTAACTGCCTTTAGAACCTATTTCTGAGGGCTTCTCTCCAACTTGAAGCAAAGAAGAAAAGGTTCAGGTCAGTGCAGTGGCTGTATCAAGTACAGAAAGACTTTTGTAGAAGAGGTCAAACTGGGTGGCACCTCCAGTTTGGACAAGAGGCAGCTAAGGAGAAACATAAAGGATAAAACCATAACATTCATATTTATAGAGATCGAGTAGTGCAGAGGAAGTGAACAATACAAACACAAGAAGGAACTTCTTTACTCTCATGGTGACAGAGCACTGGAACAGGCTGCACAGAGAGGCTGTGGAGTCTCCTTCTCTGGATATATTCAAGACCCATCTGGACACGTACCTGTGTGATCTGCTGCAGGGGACCTGCTTTGGCTGAGGGACTGGACTCAACGGTCTCTGGAGGTCCCTTCCAATGCCCACAGTTCTGTGATTCTGACCAAGATTCACACCTCGGAACTGCTTTTCACAAGAAGAAAAGTTGAAGATACATCACTGGTATCTTAGAAACATTTAAGACAAAGTAGACCTTTTCGATAAAGTGTGTAATTCAATTATGGAACTTACTGCTGTAGGATTTTGTGAATGTCAAAATGGAAATCCAAAGGCAAGAATCAAAACCACAGACACAGGTATAAGCCCCATCTCAAGAGGTCTCCAGGTTGAAAGCTGCCATAAACGAGGAAACACACTGGAAGCTCACTGTCCGTGTGGGCTGCCCATTTGTTTTTTTGCCTACATCCACCACCAGTCACTGTCAGAGACCTTTCTTGAATCAGCAGCCCGTTCACCTGACCCAGGATCAGTGCAGCTTACAAAGCTCAGTACCACTCCTTTTACATCTGCCCACCTTGAGTTTCCTTGGCCACACTGCTCCTTATCATTTCAGATGGGCTGAGGATTATCTAGGACATTGTAATTCAATTGGCAACGCAATGTTTCTGTTGTCAAGATATGAGTCACATTTTCATACACAGATCTGATTCCAGAGACACAGTTGCAAAAGCATCTTTTCAAACCGTTCTCCTTAACACCCAATTCAATTTTTCATCTGAGCTAAGCTGTCAGCAAAAACTGCTCTGCAGTGAGTGGCAATCAATACAGGCTTGTCTCTCAATAAGATAAGAGTTTTGACATAGCGGGGCTCTCACACAGAGGTTTCCTTTTGAAAAAGGCTTCTAGATGCTTTTTAAAAGCATCTGTTTTTATTAAATCATCTGCTTTTGTACAGAAAAGCTCTATCTAAGGAAGTAGGCTGCTTGCCTCAACACCTCAGGAAATGTCAGTAATATTGCCATGGATGCCCCTGGGAAGACGCACTTCTTCAGTTTTGCTTGACATTTTTCACTCCCTATTCTAAAAAGAAGTGTCAGCCTGGAGTTGCCAGGAAATATGTTTTCTGATACATGGCATGCTGTCCCAGCAAAGCCTCACTGGTTGCTTGTCTAGAACAAGGATTATGAATTATTCAACTATGGTATGGAAGAGCTTATCATAGAATCAAACATAGAATCACAGAACAGTTTGGGTTGGAAGGGACCTCTAAGATCATCAAGTTCCAACCCCCTGCTATAGCAGGGACACCTCCCTCTAGACCACGTTGCTCAAAGCCCCATCCAGCCTGGCCTTAGTTGCGTACAGGCAGGGGGCATCCGCAGCCTTGCTGGGCAACGTGTCTCACCACCCTCACAGTAAAGAATTTCTTCCTAATATCTAGTCTAAATCTACCCTCTTCCAGTTTAAAACATTTCCTTTTATCCTCTTGCTACCTGCCCTTATAAAAAGTCCCTTCCCAGCTTTCCTGTAGGCCCCCTTCAGGTACTGGAATGCCACTATAGGGTCACTTCAGAGCCTTCTCTCCTACAGGCTGAAGAGGCCCAGCTCTCAGTCTGCCTTCGTAATGTGATACAATACATTCACAGATTTCATAAAAGTTAAAAACAGTGGGAGCAGAATAAAGGAATTGCATTATGCAGAAGGAAAAAAAAAAAAATCAAGCTCAATACAAAGAAAACATTTCCTAACAAAGATGTCTATTAAATGGCTGAAAAGTCTGAAGAGGTGGAGGCCTCATCACCTGAGGTATTTAAACCCAGGCCAGACAAAGCATTCATCTCTACAGGGACAGAGGAAACAGATAGAATGGCTTCGGATTTTTTCCAACCATTTCTGGTTTTTATGATTTAATACATTTTTTTTAAATGCAAACCACATTCACATAACACAAGCAGGAGGCAGAAACACAATAAAATGATTTTAGCTGCAGCATTGCCAAACACAATGAAATTTGATTTAAACTGAAATTTATGCTACCAATTCAAACTGTGAGATGACTTCTCTTTGTTTAAGGTCTAGCACTGAAAGCTTTGTTACTGCCACACACGTCTCTGGAAAGGTAATTTAGCATCCCCAGATGGGAGATCTATTTTCTGAACCAGAGCTTCTGAAACCGTGAGGCTCCAAGTAGGAGAGCTGATGCAGGAGGCAGAATGATGTACAGAAAACCACTGGAAGAGGTTTCATGCCGACGTATAAACTCCCCAAGGACTCTCCTGCACTGGATGTTTACTGATGTCACTTAAAGGATAATATCTAATCTGCCTGCATGAAAGAAAATGTTGACACTCAGAACAGTCTCTGTCACTTTGTAGGTCTTAAAATGGTTTCATGATTTTCAGTTCTTCTTCTACCCCCATTTTTTTTTCTGCTTGATGGCACTGCTCCATTTAAATAAATTGCACTGAGAAAACTTAAGGCAGTTACAGTGTGTTTGTTTAAGAGGGGAATGCTGTGCACCTTCCCTACAGGAAGATGAAACGACGACCCACACCTGCTTTACCAGAAAGCAAGATTCCTAGCTGGAGGGAGCAGCCACAGAGGTGGCATAGGGCACAGAGTCAGGTCTAGGTGCTCCTCAGGCTCGGGGCAGCCCCTCACTGGTTTGGGATGAGAAAGAACAAGGCAGGACGTAGCCATGTGCTTGGCCTCCTTAGATATCAGAACAGTCTTAACAAAATTTCACCTATTTAATTGCATTCTATATTGGCATGTAGAGTTTTGCAGGCATATGGTCAATATAGCAGAACAAAGCTCACTGTGCAGCTAAAGCAAATGGGATTTAGTCAATCCCACTTACCAGACCAAAGCTTTAAATAGTTTATGGCAGAAGAACTGTGCCCAAATCTAAGGATGTTTTTTGTTTTGTTTTGTTTTGAAACTACGAAGGCCAATAACTTGGTGTGTAGAAAGTGAAAACACTCAACTGTAGTAGCATTGCCAAGTGACTTTTAATTACCAAACAAACTTGAAAAATTAGAAGGATCAGCCTGAAAAATTTTACTGGCAGCTCTGCTCCCATCTCACTCGAACACCGCCGCTTTGCTCCAGGAACAGATCACTTTCTGCTTTGCACAGCTCTGCCCGAAGGTCCAACATTCTGTTCAGTGCCCCTAAATCTACACAGCTGACCCCACAGCCCGCTGCCCAGTGCATCACAGCCCTGAAGACCCATTGCCTCCCTTGCAGCCTGCTCCTCCAGCTGTAACCCACCAGCTGCTCTTTGGGCTCTGGCAGTGCTTGCAGAAGAGCTCCATTCTGCATGAGGTCCTGCTCAGATGAAGGTCCACCTCAGCATCCTTCCAACACTGTGCCCCACGATGCTACTGCATGATTCAGCCCTCAGGGAACAGCCCCACGTTGTACTGCAAATCAGCAGCAGATGAGGATACGCTCTGTACTCACAAGATAAGCAGGAATTAAAAAACAAAAAGCACATCATTTGGGGTAAAATAATCCTGTGGTAATGAATTTATAACACTTTGTACCTTGTTGACTCAGATGTTTGGGCAAAGCAGGAACAAAATCCTACCCATACAATTCTCTTGGCGTGAATGTAGTATTCTCTGACCACAGGAGACAAAAAAAAAAGAAGTCAGAGAGGGAAACAGTGGCAGGAGGGTGTGCAGGACTTGATTCTAGCCCATTTACACAGGCCAGCAGAATTATTCCGCTGCAGAGGACGTGGGAGTCACGAGTTTTCAATTCTCAATCTTAAGGGTAGTGAAGAATGAAAATAAAGGCAGAGGACTACTTCAAATTCTTCCAGCCTCAGTCACGCAGTAAATATCTTCTTCTGTTTCTTCTACAAAAAAACTGAGATTCAGACCCCTTGGCAATTCTCAGTTGCCACATTTTAAGTCATATAGGAATTTTATGAGAACAAAGCTGTACTAATGTGCTCTGGCTAAGCAGCAGAGTAGCTATACAATCAGTGTTTTTCTGCACTCGTATTTTTGAGTGGATTAGTATTGCAGCAGTCTAAAATAACAGTGTGAATTTAACTGTGTGGCAGTCTTAAAAAATAGTGAAGTGTAACACAACAAGTGTATTTGTTTGTGCTGTGATATGTAACTGGTACCTTGCAATCCTGCCAAGATGAGGCTCTGTTGTAAAACAGAGTACAAAATATCTGATGCCGGAGCTAAAATGATCATAATGAACTGGGAATTAAAAAAAAAGGAAGAGACAATGGGTAGCACTGCAGACATGTTGTGCAGAAGGAACATGGATACATCACACATTTGCAAAACCTACATCCCATATAAGCCAGCCCTTTATTAAAGATATTATATTCAGACAAATTGAACATACCCTAAAACACATAAATCCCTAACACTACAAATACATCTTCTCCCAAAGTTATGAAGTACCATTAAATCACATAGATTTCTATCTTTCTTGCTTTTTTGACATGATTATTGTTGGAGATTGAAAATTTATGAATTCATAGATGAGTCAAACCTTGCAGTATATGGGGATTGGGGAATACAGCTCTTCTAACTCTATATGCTTTACCACAAACATCAAAACAGTTACTTAGGAATAGTCATTTCTAGGAATTCTGAAAATGTTTTCAGTTCTAATTGTTATCCAGTGATTACAGAGAAGTTTGAAACATTTCCTTTAATCATTCAATACAAAGCTCTGCAACTCCACACAATTGAAAACTATAATTTTGCTATAGGTTTTCTTCTTACATATGTGTCTATATATACATACACACACATATATGCACTATTATAAACTTGAGTGTCAAGAAAAGCGGGACCTTCACATTTCACATTTCTCCTACGATTTCAATAGGAATGAAACTGTAGGTATTACCTGTACCAGCTACAAAAGTTGGACTGATTTGACTTCAGATCCTCTTGATAGACACAACAACCACTTAAGCTCTCCTTTTCTCCCTCAACATTTCTCACTCTTACCAAGTCATTTTGTTCTAAGAACGTATTGTTAGGCCATCTAGTCAGTCTTCCTGCAACCAACCCATCTTCCCCTTACACTGCACCTTGAGGTTATCCCATTTCATGCCTGATCCAAAAGCTGTGCTCTCACTGATCATCTGCTGCTCCTCATTTTTTACTCCGCTGTGCACAGGAAAACCAGGTTGCAGCTGTGGTGTGGACCAGACTTAGTTACAAACACAAATATTAAACATTTCTTATTTTTGTGCTCTTCCAGTAGTTGAAAATTTAACCTCAACCACACAACGTACAAACAAACCTCGTAGGGCCTGATTGTATTTATGGAATAGTAAATCGCCACTAATTCCTCTGAATTCAACGTAGTCAAGTTGCACTAATTGCCACAGCTGGGGTGCCATCAACTCACAATGGTGACAGAGGGAGTTCAGAGTATTAAATATTTTGAAGGACCATGCACGAAACAGAATCCTTCCCAGAGTAATAGTAACTTATCACAGTGCTTACCCTGTGGAACTGGAAAACAAACAAACAAAAAAACACTCAAAAAAGCAGAAAACCCCCCACATATTAATCATTTCAGAATTTTTCTGAAACGTGTGTTAGGCAGTGAGAGTCCACATCCTCATGATCAGGCAAAAAGATCTATTATTACAGCTAAAGTCACACAGGGGAAATTTTCCAGTGTAGTTACCTAAATGTAGGCGTGCTTTTGTTACAAGAACAAAAAGGTTGGAAATGTGGTGTGGTGGTGGAAACGCTTGGAGTGAGGGTAAACATCATGGAACACAGCCAGAGAAGTTTGCAGATCTCTGAACTCTCAAAGGAAGCTAAGAGTTACACACACTTATTTAGTGCACCTAGATGAGAACAAGCGTGGCTATTGGAAGTAATCCATCGCAGGAGATGAAGCTGCAATTACTGGACAAGCGAAGTGGGCTTCTGTATGGGGAAAGTGTTTTGGAGATGTGTTGTTAGCATGAGGAAAAGGTTCCTCATGCCATAAAACACCTGTGACCACTGGGCACCCCACAAATATTTCTGCTGTAACAAGAACTGGAAAGAGCAAGCTTGTCTTATTCTTCTTATTAACTAAGTGATTTCATTTGCTACCAGAAATAATAGATATCCCAGAGCACAAGATTCTCTGCATTAAGAGATGCTACACACTGAACTGGAAGGTGCCTGTTATACTAACTTCTCCTAAGGCTGATCCTGCACCCTCGTATTGCACCATCTAGCCAACAAAAAGCAAGGGGCTACTTATTTGAATAACAGCAGCAGACACCAAGTTTGGCAATTTTCCATTACCCCTTTCTACAACCCAGCCCTTTAAAATGAACATGGAAATTTTATGTCATTACTTAGCTAAAAGGAAAAGAAAACAAAGAGAAAACAATAAATAATCAAATTGTAAAAAGAACTGTATCATATGGGTCACTGCTTTCACTTAGTAGGATGGTCAACAATAAAAATAAATAGGAATATAAAGACAGGCTAAATCAACTATGCTACACATGTGGCAATGTACCTTATTTCACTGCATTTGTTGTCAAGAAGACACGCAGTCTAGAAATTCATGGCAAACACACTGGCAAAAGCCATAAACCATGAGAATAACAAGGCTCGAGGGAACAAGGCTTACAAAGACAACCCCAAGGGTGACTTTCTTAGATACCAGTAAGTAAATCCCTAAAGGCAGGGAACTGAAGTACAGCAACCCTAGCAACCAAACTAGCACCCGAATTGAGGTCTGGAAGAGCAAAGATGTGCAGTTCCACACTGTCCAGTTGTGGGACACAGTTGCAACAGAGTCAAAACTCGTAGGCCTGTAAAACTCCACCACGGGTGTCGAGTTCAGAGTCTGGGGACTCTCTCTTTGTACTTCCATAATTGTTATAACCAGGCAATTCGAAGAGGTGTGAGAAGGGCTAACCAGAGACGCCAGCCTTTTGGGAGTCAGCAGCAGTTCCGTTGGGTTGTCCGGTAGGCACTTCTTTCCCTTTCCCCCACAAGCTAAATTTAGAAGGATGTTATTGTCATCAGGAAGACTACTAACCTCATCGTCTGGCAGGCATGTTTCAAACCTGCAAAATGGGCAAACTATGACTCCTTGAGGAGAATCGCCGAAGTCTATGATCTTGCAGAGGCATTTGGCACATACTCGGTGACAACACTCCAGCACTTTTGGTTTTCTCTGTCGCAGGTTGTAGCGATTGTAACAGATCTTGCACTCGAGCTCATCTGAGCTCTGAGGCTCTGCAGACTCCTCTTGTAGTGGAGTGCTCATTTTGTCTGATGGTTTGCAGATTTGTGAAAAGAGGGGTTAAGGGAAAGAGACGCTGTCACTCAGGCTTATTTCAGAAATTTTTCCCGATTATCGTATCAGCCATCTCAAACAGGAAAAGAGGAGATGAAGTTGTCAAAAAGCATCAGTAGAAGTCATCCATTTTGAGCTTCTGCTAGAGACTCTGTACTGCATCTCCTCCAAGCCAGGTGCCCATCTGAAAAAGATAATGTGGAATTTCAGTGGAAAACAAAGAAGGGAAAAAGCTGTTGCAGGTGAAACAAGGAAGTTGTACTTTTTACAGCCTTAGCTTCCTTTGCCAAATATACCTTCATGGTAGTTTCTTTTTTCACATGGCATTTGAGACCTATAAAACAGTTATACTGATAAAACTACTTTGTGAGTCACTGCGATTCCCCCCTGCCTATGAAATTCTCAGTAGAAGATGCAAGCTAAGAAGTGACTGATTGATTAGAAGCAAGTTAACCTGTGAATCCTTGTTTAAAGCTTAGTTTCCTAAAGAAATGAGACCCAACCTGTGGTCCTTCTGTCTTTCTTGGTAACTTCTGAACCTGCTTTCCAATTTCAAACAAATTGACAGAGGTGCAGAGCAGCAGTGAAGATAATTAAGTTTCTAAAAGTGTGAAGAGTGGTGGCTAGGATAGAGGAGGGGGAGAGAGGTGTGTAATAACTATCTGCTCTAACAATAACTCTTGCTGCAGGGCAATGGTCAATCAGCAGGCAGTCAGATCTGCTCTGAACAGCCATGTACTGCCTGACGTTCAACCAGAGAGAGCATCACAGGAGGAAGGTGGTGGTACTCTAAGGCAACAAAGAGGAGGGGACACTGAAAAGGAGTGAGGTTACTGAAAAATGGCAAGTGAGGACATGCAACAAATTCGGAAAATATCAAGATTTCTTAATTTTGCCTGTGGAATAACTCATTTTTCTGCTTCTTCGTACAGCTGCTGAACACAGTGCTGATCAGAGCTGGTGGAAATGCAGGTCCTTCAGCTTCAACCCTACGTGGGTCATATAGGAGGAAATCAGGTTAATTAAGTAGGATCTGCCTTCCCTGAACCCATGCTGACTTGCCTGATCACTTGGTTATCCTGTATGTGCTGTGTGATGTGCTCATGACGGCCTGCTCCATGACTTTCCCTGACATCGATGTCAGACTAACTTGACCTTCCATTCCACAAGCCCCCTTTCCTGTGCTTCCTGTAGATGAGTGCCACATTTGCCATCCTCCAGTCAACAGACAGCCAGAACAGCTGGTAAATCATTGAAAGTAGCTTGGAGAATGGGGAGAAAGCATGTCAGTGCCTCACAACTAAGACTGCCACATATCATCCCAGGGTTTAAAACTAGATTTCTGATCAACCAAAAAAACTTCCTGAAAATCTGCCTGCTTTCCATAGAAAACTGTAAATGTCCTCTAAAAACCCCCAACTAGAAAACTCTTTACATTGTAATGTTTATTTTTCTAATGAATATTTCTCGTTTTCACAAAAAACAGCCCACTTCTCAACCAATTACATTCATACATGTATCACTTCAGCCTGAATCAGTTTTCAAACTGAAAGTCTTTTCCTGATTCTAATGTTTTTCGGTAGCCAAATTCAGCATTAATAATTAATTCCACTGCAAGTCCCAGATAGTAAACTGAGAACATTAACTTCATCTCCAGAACACACCCACCACGCTCAGTCCTCTTTTTGCAGTTTCATTCATTAAGTATTCCACAAACTATTTTCATGCATCTCTTACTGTAAGCACCGTGAAAGATAGAGCTACTTGCAGCATACTCTTCTCACAGCCTCTTCAAAATATATTAATATCTATTCAAACGTTATTGCTTGGTATCTTTTTTCTTTGACTAAGTTCAGATGTTGCATTTCCCCTTATGTGTTCTGGTGTCATTAGTGCTCACCTCTGCTTTACAGTTAGAAATTCTTTCCTTTGAAAACAAAAATTTAATTTCTATTAATACCATTCAGACTTTTTTCCCCCCACTTTTTAAACTTCTCTGAAGAAGCATCTGAAAACACAAGAGATCTGTCTTTTTTTGCTTTCCTCATTTCTTAGGGAATTTTCTCTTTTTCTTTCCCAAAACCCACTTTCCTGCTAGTTCTTCCTATGCTGAAAACTGACACCTTTTTGAACTTAATATATACCACGCATCCTAAGAAGCTCTCAGATCACAAACTAGGAAAATACTGGAAAATTCAAAATTTTAAAATTGACTTCAGTGAGGAATTCCAATTAGGTGTATTAGGACAAATAATAGGAATAAAAAAATCATAGTTAATACACCAATTGCTGAGGGAGGTGAGAATGAAGTCTCCAGCCTTGCAGACACAGAAGCGTGACTGGATACAACCCCATGCAGGCTGCTCTCCCTTGGAACTTGATCCTTCTTTGAGTGAGGGTATTAAGCTTCTGAGATGGCTTCCAACCCAAATTATTCCATGATTTTGTGTTTTGGTATCCATAACACACTTCATGTTGTCTGTATGAGAAGCTGTGTTTATCAAACACTCCACAGATGAACCATGTTTCCAAGGGTCCAGAAACAATTGGATGTAGACTGAGATCTCAATGTCAGAGCTCAGTATGCTGGCAGGGCAAAGTAGATGGGAAATTTTTGCTTCTTTTCTCCAATGAAAGATGATCCTCATCCAAATTATGAAGCCAACTTTTATTACTTATCTCTAACATTTTTTCAGTGAGTGGAATTTTGCGTTATATGTGAAATACTGGCACATGAATACAGGAGGTCAGTAATTAACTTATTTAAGATATCATCACCCAGGGACCTACCTGGATTTTCAAAGGGTTTCGAAGAGTTTCTTCTAAATGCAACCCAAGTGTATTCATGGAATAGGAGAAGGAAAATAAAGCACAGAGAGAAAAATTATTATGGAGAAACTTACTTTCCAAGAAAAAGAAGTTCTTGCAAAGATTCACTTGTAGGGAGCACAGGAAATGCCTATTTTCCTCCACACAGGAAACAACTGGTGGAAGGGAGAGAAACAAAATCAGTAGAGCAGCAATACAGCTGGGAGACCTTACAGTCAATTCTGTTGAAAAAGTAGTCCAACTCCTCTGGTTTGGATGGAAATATTCACACACAGATTTCTATTTAAAGAAATATATTGGGTAAATCCCATTTATTAAAATAACTTCTATTAGGTAATGCAGAGTTATCTTAACAGATCTGCTGTAGATTTGAAGCCTCTTCCAATGCTATATACTAAAATGCTCTGAAGCATTATCTCTTCTAGCATCCACATATTCACAAATGTTAGCAATTCACTCAGGAAAAAAAATACAGCAAAGTAGCTAGAGAAAAAAAAACATGCTGTGAAAGTAGGGTTTTAAAAGCATATCAAAATACTTTCCTTCCAACTTCTCATAGAAGTTCTTTGAGCACTTCTAGCTTTCCCAAACTGCAGCCACTTCTTCAGCATAGACCAGAAAACAACCATCTCCCATGGACCACTGCACTGCATTCACATTCCAACAGCTTTGCTGCATTCTGACTCAGCAGGAAATGATCATTGCACTAGATTTGTCCGGCCTGTGCTAAGCACAATGCATAACAAAACAAACCCCAACCCCAAAAAAACCATCAAACTGCTCTACTATACTAATCTCACATTTGAATAGAGTACATTCAAAGTGCCATCAGCTATCACACGTTCAACCTGCTTCATGCCACATTTCTGCTAGCATTGGATGGCTTTTAACAATGAGGATTTCCCTGTCAACTCTCGTTGATGTGTAACTTTGCAAAGAGTTACAGAATGTGGCATATTGAGCCATGCTTGGTTTATGGTCATCTGTATAAAATGCCTTTTCATAAAAACATAGTTTTTGATGGGATAAGCAACAAGCTAATTTCTAAAAGATCTCCCCCTGATTGCTGTGAATAGAATGGAAACACTGCAACATCCACACTACAACATCCACAACAGCTGGTTCTGCATTACTGGCAGCTTCACAAGTAACTAATACAAAAACAAACAAACAAACAAAAATATATATATACATATATATATATATATACATACACTTTTTATGAGAAGGTATTGTTATAACATTCACAGTCCTTGCCCAAGCTCTCTCAATCCACTACCGTATTATTATAACACAAAAAATACACAATTCATGGCACCGGGGCTTTTCACATTCAAAGTAGAGTTCATGGATCTCTGACACGTGTCATCTTAAATAACACTGATAAGAATAAAATTAACAGTTAAATTTTGTTTTCTCCCACCCCCCTCTGATAAGTAAGAGAGATTTTCAGCTGACACAGAGTTCCCTTTACTCAACACAGTGATATTTGCTCCTAGGGCACTTTCTACATCCTTTACATGTGCACACTCAATATCACCAGCCTCAATTTTCTCTTAACAATGTAAGTCACCATACTTTTTTGTTATTCTAACAACATGCATTATGTGTCAGATAGTAGTGGAAAATGGTGTGAATAAACAGTGAACGCCTTCCTGAAACCACATTATCCTGAATGACTTTCAGTCTAGCTAGAGGCTACTATGGTAATGATATGAATCTTAAAACTGACTATGATGTAGGAAAAAAATGTTTCATTAGTTAGGCTTGTAGACACAAGTAAGACCTCTTCTGATATTTCTTGAGAATGATTTTTTTCTCATGTATAATTCACAAGCAATTTATACAGCAGTACATCGAGTGACTTCTTAATGTGACATACAGCTGCGGGTTGCTTTGTGGATGTCTCAAGAATAAAACTAATAAAGGACAAAGGATCTGCTCTTTTAATAGCTGTCTTAATTAAACAGGCTGCTAATTACACTATATCAATAAGCAGAAAGAACTGTATCTAAAATGGTAACAAGGTTAATTCTGGTAACACTTGTTGAACAGAACAACTTCCATTTAACTGGCTCACAACCTGTTTGCTTAGGCTGCTCCAGCATTTCTTCTTGTACTATTTTCTTACTGCCAGAGGTTTTTCCTTTATGACTCTGAAACCAAGAAACCAACTACTCCAGTAAGAATATATTTCATGACAGAACTCCTGACCTTAAAATCATTGATTTACAGAAGTGTTGGACATTCTCTTATTTGGTAGTAGGAGGCATTTGGAGCAGCTTTCTCAAACAAGGTGAAGTACTGTTTCTTTGCCTTAGCTTTTGTGTTCCTTAGGAGCTCCTCTGAGAATTGAAAAGACTGTAGGACACTGATTCTAGAATACAACTGGAAAAAGTACAAAATGAACAAATAAGAAGCTTACCAGTACTTCTTATTATAGGCATGAATGTTTAATTCTATGATTGACAGACATGTCTCTAATTTATCTTTAAATTAGACACTATTAAAAGCCAGTATAACTTTGTATTAGGTTGCAGACTTTCTGAAAGTTTAGCTCCCTGTAGCTGAATGTAAGATACATGCAAAGAACATTTTTCCTCCCTTTTTAAATAAAAAATAACTGTTGTCCTGGAGGATGCTAAGTGACACGCACAAAACAGATCTTCAAAATATGATCGAACTATTTTTCTTCGGACGTATTTTCTATGGTGGATAATTTGAGAGGGACCAGGTGAGAAAAAACTTCAGAAAATTGATCTTGACTACACCATTCTGTGAGAAATTCCTCCTCACAAAAGGGAAAGCATTTTAACACATTACAAAAGTTCAGATTAACCTTCAAAATAAGTTTTAAACAGAAAGTGTCAAATTCGCTTTTTCCTAATGGAGCTGAAAGTAATTGCAGAGCAGAATAAAGCTGTACTTCCTTCTTTTTCTGTTGCTATTGAGAACAACCTGTTCGACACTGAGGTGTGTTGAACCGGGTTCATTCTGTTTCAGACATTTCTGAGGACCTGACTATAAATAAGCATCTTACTATACTGTGTATTTTTACTTAGACAGGTTATTACAAAGAGCAAATAAAAGTGGTGTGGGATTGATGATACAGGACAATACAGACAGTGAAGTTTACAGATCAGTTGCATATAATTGGTAATATATTCTTCTGCTTCAGCTACCGCTCAGAAATTGAGAGTTATGCTATGATGAGAGGAAAACAGTAAGAAACACTTAAAACAACTGCAGTCACATCAAGTCACAGAATGTTGGAGAAACACATGTCAAAATAATCCATACCCAGTGGAGATTTCCACTTCTCAACAACTTCTCCAGGCTTGGTCTTCCACCAGCACAGCCTTTTTGAAAAGCTGACAATCAAAATCTAATCTGGCTGACGCTGCGGAGTCCCACTGTGTTGAAAAGAAAAGGGAGAAGTCTTGGGAAACACCATTTTAACTTGCATATACTAAAGTGTAATTTTAGTATTTAATTTAATATAGCAACAGTTGGCGTGTACTCCTTTTTCACTTGATGTTATTATAGATAGAATCATAGAATGGCTTCAGATGGAATGGACCTCAAGAATCATCATGTTCCAACCCCCCTGCCACAGGCAAGGCCACCAATCTCCAGATCTGGTACTAGAACAGGGCTCCATCCAACCTGGCCTTGAACACCTCTAGAGACAGCATCTACAGCCTCTCTGGGCAGCCTGTTCCAGCATCTCACCACTCTCTCTGTGAAGAACTTTTCCCTGACATTCAATCTAAACCCTCCCTCCTTAAGCTTAAAACCATTTCTCCTTGTCCTATCACTGTCTAACCTTGTAAAAAGTTGATTCCCCTCCTTTTTATAATCCTCTTCTAAATACTGAAAGGCTGCAATGAGGTCTTCTCGCCACCTTCTTTTCTCCATGCTGAACAAGCCCAGCTCCCTCAGCCTGTCTTTGTAGGGGAGGTGCTCCAGCCCTCTGATCATCTTTATGGCTCTGCTCTGGACCTTCTCCAACAGCTCCACAGTATGACTTGAATCACAGAGATACAACTAAGAAAAAGGCTGTTTTAAAATCTTATTAAGATATTTTTAAGACTAAGTACACAAAAAATCCAGATGTTATGAAAAATAGCATATTAGTAGATCTGATGGATGCATGGTAAAGCTAAGTTGTACGTCTTCATATTATTAACCTGCACCAGCCTTGTTTTCAGTTAGTTTTAAGAAATATTTCTCTTCAGTAATGAAAATTCCCTCAAACAATAAAGAGGAAAAATGTTGTTACATTTTTATACTACCAGTAAGCAAATTACTATCTATGATCCCCATGGTCCTAAGAAACCGCAGAAGAAAATTTACTCTTAGCAGGTTTTGCTAATTTTTTTGATGTTGTTATTGTTTATATTGCTGCTGGTTTTACATGAGAAAAATAAATCCATGTATTAAAAAAGTTGAATTAATTTGTATCAAATGATAGGCACAGCTTTCACTTTTTTTGCTAATAAGGAATACAAAATTCTTCTTAAAGAAAGGCAGCTTTAAGAATTAGTCTGAAAACATCTCTCTAACTACTGTGGATGATCTGAGACCAACAGAGGTGTAAGTGCTACATAACCAGTCTCATGATCACTGTGGAGTATTCTGCTGCCAAGATTTGCTTAGCTCAGATTCACACCACAAAGGATTTAAACTTCAGGGAGATTTATGTGCATTGCTCTGCTTTTAACATGTTATTCAGCAGTGAAATATTTTTTATCTTTTTTTATTATTATTATTATTATTTTTTAAACCTGTGCTAAACCATCAGTGGAAGAGTTTTAGTGTGACAGGATAGAATATTTCACGCAAAAGCAGAGTCCTCATGGAGGGCTGAAACTCCATGTGCTGTAATAAAACACAGACTAAATTCTGTAAGGAACAAGTTTGGCATAACTGCTTTCTCAAGAAAAATCCTCCCGTTAGTCGTCTCGATGCCTCCTTGAGGGTTAGCTATGCAGAAGTAGCCTTCACCAGAACTAAGACTTTGGATCAAGCATTTTCAAATGGGAAAAATTAAAAATGGCTCTACTTACTACCAATACATCATCCTACCCTACACTGTTCTGAAAGTACAAAGGAATTTCCTGAGACTTGAAACTGAAACACAGAATCACAGAATCATAGAATCACAAGGTTGGAAAGGACCGACAAGATCACCTGGTCCAACCATCCTCCCATCAAATACATGATACCCTTTGCATATTTCTGAAGGCACCATGGTCAGCAGCAGTTGAGCTGGCTGGCTCAGTGGCAGATATGAAATTACCTTTGCTTTGAGCAGAGTTACAACACTTGGATATCATTCGTAACTGTAACAGTTGAAATTTGCAACTGTCATTTAATCAAAATGTTTCAACAGTGCCCATTAAGCACTGTTAAAATACAAAATCCAGGAATGAAAAATACTGCTTCAGAAATTTTGGAAGTAATCAAGACATACTCAGAAGGATTCCTTGTCTACTAAACCAAATAGGAAGGAAATAAAAGGAAATTCTAAAGGTTTAACAAGCGAAAATGAGAAAGCCCACAGTCACTACCTTTGGCTCTTAACCTGGTTTAGGGTAAATTAATGCCTAAGACCAGATCTTGGCATTTTCTTAACTGGACACGATGAATGGGATTTTTAGTTTAAGATAAAACTAGAAAACAGAAGATAAGCTCTGGATTTCACTTAACATAATAAAAATCCCATCATCCCATCTGCATCACCAAAGCAACTTCTTAGTCAGTGTTCCCAAGGATATTGGTTTCTCTAGGACTACAGCACAAATGAGCAGCTTGGCTGAAGCTTATGGAATAAAGCAGGATATGAAAAACATTTCTTTTCTTAGTAGATGACAAGAAATTTTGGTAGAACAGAAACATTACCAAGAGCATCTTAAAGCACCAGTTGTCTTAAATTACAACCTTTTGCTAAAACAATTGTAGTAGTGAGGCTCTTCTGCTCTTCTTTTACATAACCAAGTGAACAAGAGGATTCTGGATGCTTCACTACATAAGTCTATTTTCCAAGAAAGGATAACAGGAAGATGAATTAGTAAATAATCTTATTTACTAGACATTACAGGATAACACGATATCACTTGCAAAGAACTGAACATTAAGTTTAAAAAAAACAAAGTGTAATGTCTATTTAGAAGGTAAGAAGCATTGTTTTTTATTCATGCTATTATTTTTTCTATGGAAAGCTTCATATTCAAAGCACCAACACAGCATATTACTGTTGGTTTTACTTCTAGAGCATGGCTCACTAAGGTTACAAGCACTGCACTAATAATCAGTGCAAGAAGCAGTACAGCACCCCTCTGTGACCCCACGACTTTCTCAAATCTCTGCAAATATGGACCACAATCTGCAGTTAAGTTAAAATACCTTTTTCTTTCAGCTAGGCTTCTTGACAGAATACAGTGAAATTGAGTGAAATCCACTTCTGATCTCTTCCCCAGAGTCAAATGATTTTTCCATAAGAACTTTTGAGCTCCTGTTTGTTCTCGTTTCTGGAGGGCAGAAATAAAGTGTACACTCAGAAAGCATTCTTTGAAAGATGCTTCTCATTAATCGAGGTGGATGTATTTTGCAACAGCATATACACCAACACTTCAAAACGTAGCACAGAGTTGACATAACTGAGCCAGATCTGGTACTAGAGGGAACCCAGATGGAACAACACAATTCCACACAAGCCAAATTAACATGGTGTGTAGGACAGTCAGCCTAACTTAGGTACCATTACCCAGGCCAGTGGCAGATGTTAACATCCATCTACAGCCTGTGTACCTTACCTGTCTGCAATCACTGAATGACATTAAGGGACTGAAGGCTGTTTTGGAAAGTAAGAGGCAACGTCCTAAAAAAAAAAACATTTTTACCTTCCATTCTCCAAACGTCCAAACTTGGACATGTCTCAGTCTGATCTGGGCAACTCACAGGATCCATAACCACAGAAAACAGAAACTTTCATCTGCACTTTCTCAAATCTTTATACAAATGCTGCTATTCACATTGTGTCTGGGTGTGTTCCTTTATTCAAACGCCTTCTAAGGCTTTGTCACGATAATTAACGTCTTGAAAATTTGAAGTGATAAGGCTTGCAGGTGAAGGTTTGAGAAATTTTAACTATCATGTTGGTTTTTTTTCCCCCCCAAACAGGCACCTATTTCTGAGGGCCTTCTCAGAGTGCTGTTATACAGATGGATGAAAACACAAAGGCAGACTGAGGGAAAAGCAGTTGCTCAGAGAGGGAACGTTATGCTGAGTGGATTCACCAGAGCAAAAGCCTGCCGTAAAAAGTCAGTCACACATCACACAGCAATGAGCACAGTTTTATAGACCAGGTCAAGACAAATAACCAGTCTGCTGTAGTTAGAGCTTCACAGGAGTAACTTTCCTTTGTCAAGGTTATCTCTAGAGGAGCTCTCCATTGGAAGGGTGGACTGGGCTCTGAGCAGCCTGATCTAGCTGTAGATGTACCTGTTTATTGCAGGGCAGCTGGAACTAAAAGAGCTTTAAGGGTCCCTTCCAACTCAAATCATTGTAATTTTATGAATTCAAACAGAAGTTTCCAGATCACATGTTAGTTGAGAATGCAAACACAGTTACATCTCTAAACAACAAAAATCTTCCACGTACACATCTTAAGAGACTGATTGCTGAGGAGAGAGCTGCTTTCTTGCTCTAAATGAGGCTCATGTAATCTGAGAGTTCTCTGCATGCAAATATACCTTTTTTAAATTGTTGCATTATTAAATCTTGTAATCAACTGCGGTCTGTAATATCTAAATCCCGGCAGGGAACATCATCAGTAAAGAATTGTGATGTCATCTAGTAATTCATAAAAACCACGGGCCACAGTTCCCTAGATAAACCTCATTTAATACACTGGGATATGCAAAAAGAAAAAAAAAAAAAGGAGCAGACAAGATCTCAGTGCTGGTGTTTATGAATACACAAATTGTGGCAGCCCACTGGCAGGATATCAAGTCTGAAGGACTTACTGATCAAACATTATGTAAGTATATGATACACTCACAGCAGACATGGCATCATGTCCAAATGAAACATTACAGTCTCAGATGTATTTTGTATTCTAGCTAGAGGCTACTACAGTAACAGAAACACTGGAGCATTACACTGTTGGATCTTGAGAGATCCTACCCACCAGCAATAGCAGTCCTAAGCCATCTTCCTTGCTAAGTTTTAACTCATAAAAGAAAACTAAGCTCTATGCATTATAGTTGGCTTCAAAGATAGGAAGACATCTTGCATTGACACCTTAGTAACAATGTCATTAAGCACCACATGCGAATGGAACTAAAAAGGAGCTTCAAAGTAGATGTCCACTATCCTAGCACTCTGCAATAAATCTTATTTTTGCTTATGCCATTACAAAATCACAGGACTCGTTTCCATTGAATTACTGACATTGTGCTAGTGTAACACTGCACAAAACACAGCTTACAAGATCAGTATCTCGGATTCTTGGGTTCTTTAGAGAAGGGGATCTTAAATAGGAGAAAGGAGACAGTAGTGGCATGATGAATCTGAAACTTTTATGTATAGAGTGGACAGAGGGAGGTAATGTAATTGAAAACGTACCACAAGAAGCTTCTAAACTGACACACTGAGGAGAAGGAAGCCCATGCATAGAAAGGAGGCTTGAATGTAACAAAGTTTGAGTTGATGCACGAGGTGAATTTGAGGAGTTGCAAAGATGCAGAATGGCAGGGGTTAGTAGGAAAATGGCCAAACATGATAGAAAGACTGGTTTAGGTATGTGGAAGCAGTAAATGCGTCAAGCCAGCTAGTAAAGAGAAAGTTCTAGGTTCTGTGCCACCAGTTAAAGAAATGTAAGAAAGGAGATATGAAGTTAGGGGCAGCAGAGGTGGGAGATGATGAAGAATTTGTGTTAAACAAACATGCAAAAGTCAGTGTGTTATACAGAGATAAGGAATAGAAAAATCTGGTACTAACCTAAACATGAAAACAAATGGAGAAATGATATGGTTTCCGTTGCCTGCCATGCTGATGAGAATGAATGTCATTAAACATCAACAGAATGAAAGAGCAGGAAAGGACATAGGAATAAAACTTAGAACTCATTCTGATACAGGAAATACTTCTTGTGTACAAGAAACAACCCTGAATTCATGGCAGGGATAATACATGGTGATGAATAAAACTAATAGGCTTGCTGCAAATTTGGTATCCAATTTGGGTTCTGTTTGAAGGAGAGGGAGAAAGGTTAATTTAAGACATCCCCCAAACACAACTCAAGTCACTCACTGAAGTAGTGAAGTAGAAGCTAGTGGCATATTACAAAAGCAACCAAGGTAAAATTTAGGAGAAAGCTGTTTATACTTTGTTGTGTAACCAAATTCTCTCACTACCAAGATCAATCACATAATGGTAGCTATAAAAAATAAAGAGGAAAAAACCAGGAGGGACCAGGGAAAGAAGGGGAGTAGTGATGCAGGGAAGAGCCGCATTTACAGCATTTACTCCCTGAGTTGTCAGATCAACATGACGAACGGTTTGCTTCTCTTCACAGGAAATTCTATTAAGGATAAAGACAGGGCAAGGAGTGGATGATGGGTTTTACAGCAGGTCTTTTAGTGCTGGTCGTGAAACTGTATTTTCTCAGACAACATGCAAAATAACAAGAGCAACACCTGGTCTGCAATTGTGCTGACAGCAACGCGCATGATTCAGAGTAACCTTTATGCCTTTATATACAACAGCATCACTGCAGAGATCAACAGGAGCCCCGGCCTCATAGTCAGCTCCACAAACCAAAAAGCATGATGAGATAAAGTCTGCAAACTGGGGTTAGTTCAGTCTGAGCACTAAATACATATTTGTTGAAGACGCTAAGTCATCTTTATTGTTTGTGACGGGCAATGACAGATGGCTTTTCAGACCCAGCTCCCTAACCTTCAGAGGTTTACAGATTTCTGATCAAAAAGACCCACCGAAGAGAATTTTTTCAAGTCTAAGATTATTATCATAGAATTATAGAACATCCCAAGTTGGACTTGATCCATAAGGATCACCTAGTCCAACTCCTGGCTTCACACAGAACCACCCAACTATCAGACCACAGGATTGAGAGCACTGCCTTGAACTTTGGCAAGCTCTGTGCCGTGACCACTTCCCTGGGAAACCTGTGCATTTAACAGGTGGTTAAAACAAACCCTTGTGGGGATATGAAACTGTACACGTTACGCTCTGAAAATGCTTCAGGATTTTTCTGACATCTGGCTGACACAAATGCATACTGAAAAAAGAAAACCAAAAACTGTTAAGAGTTACCAGTGGACGTGGGTAGTTGGAACAGAAATTTAAGAAAGGGCCATCGAGCTATACTAATATTACCTCCTGTGCAGTGAAGCCCATGGAACATGCTCCACTAATTCCTGCAGTTAAGTCACAAAATAACAGAATTATAAGTAAAAGTTATGCTGGAAGAAAGCTCTGGAGGTCATCTCTCCCTGGAAAACCTGTTCCTGGAAAACCTAGAAAACACTATTGCATTACTGTGTAGGGACACTTTAGCAGAGCTACATGGGAGATGGTACACAACAGGAAAATGCTCATCTCCCTCACCCCAACCCACTTACCCACAAGCACCAAGATGTTCATAACTACAGGCAGTCTGCCCAACTTTCAGCAATGGAGATGCAGTCCTTGCAATTACATGTTGAAGCAGGCATGCCAGCTATCCAGGCCTCATTCTTACTTCCTGCAACCACGAGCAGATCCTGGAAGTGCCTTTTATTGCCTTTATGCACTAACAATGAACGCATTCTTGTCCCGGTCACACCTCTGCATTCATCAGGATTTACCCACTGACCTCCCTCTTTTGATGTGGGTGTCTGGAAAAACCGCACCCACTCGGATGTGCTCTGCATCCTGATGACCTGCTAACGTGGAAGCCATCAACAGCTATTCTTACAGCTTCTGCTGTTTGTCCAGTACTTCCACACTCCATTCATAACAATCAAGGTTCCCACTGCAGTTCTTTCCTGGAATCAGTTCTGAAGGCGTAGTTGCCCAGTTTAATTTTGAAAGTCTCCGATGATAAGGTCCACAACCTCATCCACAATCCCACTGGACGCATTTCAAAGCCTGACTCACAGAGAAGAACTCATGCCCTCCTTGGCTCTTTTCCTTATCTCGGGGCAGATACAAGGCAACCACTCCCACCCACACAGCTGGTTCTTCCTCACACAAAGCAAACAAGATGATGAGAAAAGTCTTAACAGCCACGCAAGCTGCAAGACAGTACAGTGAACAGAGCATATAAGAAGAAGTTAGACAGGCATTCAGATCCCACGGCTGGTATGGATCACAGCACTGCTTTGCAGAAATAAAGCTGTTTTATTACCCGTACTTCATCTTCCAAATCCCTAACTAAGAGTGTATCTGCTTGAAACCGTTGGCTACTGCTATTAGATGTGTCAAATACACGCTGAGACTATTCAGCAGATGACATTTTATCCCATGCCTCCATGGAGTTGCCAGCTGGGTCACTGCTTAGGGTCTCATCATCCCTGAGCAGAGATGTCTCCTTTCTACCTCTAAGATGAGGCTGGCCATTAAAGGAGTATCCTCACTGTTAGCAAAGGCACCTAAATGAAATACTGGTATGCCTGTCTTCATCTGTTGGCTTTATTTGTTACGTATTCACAGTGCTATGAGAGAATATTAAAAGAAGCATACAGACAGGACTGACCATTGATTATTTCTGTTTGAATCAGGTGTGAACTGCACTATCAAAGGAAGATAAGTGTATTTCTTACACGAATGTTCACATTTTCAGATAATTTTCTTTGTAGTATGTGATGCCTGTGATGATTCTGATATTGCAAAAGGAGATCTAACATACAGTGCATTTCTCAGGAAGGGTTATGGAGGGAGCACATTGCCTCACAACTACACTTCCATGTTTCTGAATACAATATTGTATATTGAGGAAAACAGAGGTATATAAAACTTCAGGATAAAAGCTGCGATGGCTATTTTCTCATTAAAAATGAGCACCATCTCCTCATAAAGAAAATCACATCAGATAGAACACTGTTGCTAATGGCTGTTGTTCAAGTGGTATAGTACACAGCATCTTTGAAAATGCCAAAGAAAAGTAACTCAATCTATTTCTTTAAACATTACCTTGACAAATAAATGCTTCCATCTTCAAGAAGTATACACACACAATGATATTTAGCTGGAGAATTTTATCTGACATTTTATGGAAAATACTCAATCAGAGCTGTGCACTACAACCAGTGCTTTAAAGGAGCACTGACTGAGAGGGAAAGCTCAACACACACACAAACACAGACACCCCCCCCCCCCACACACACACTTCAGGCAGAGGACATTTAAACAGATGCCTCTACTTAAATACTGATTCAAGACTGAAGGAAAGAAAAGATTTAACGGAATTATCAGGGAATCGCTTAAATAAAAGAGAAGCTTGGTGTAAACAATTTAAAGCTGGAACACAATGCCATTATCACAATGTCTCATGTTAATTATGATGTTTGCTCTTTCTGGCCTGTCAGAGCGATGAACAATATGAACAATAATGATTGCACAAGGAGACAGTCACCACTAAGCTAACTCACCCGGTCTAGGCAGGGGATCAAAGATGCCTCTGTGTTCTACCCTTCAGCAACTGCCCTTTTAGGCTCAAAGATTAACTAAAATCTTGGCGCTGGCCTGAGCAGCTCAAATCTGCCAACCGTATCCCAGAGCCTAAACATCAGGTGCAGGAACGCAACGGTCACAACTTTCAATCCAGCCATCCTATGGCACCCGGCACTGCAGAGCAGAACTACGTCACTGCAGTTCCCTTCCCCTCAAGCTTCCAGCACCCTACAGACCATCTCTGGTACCGTTCGTCATCCCTGTGAAAGAAAAGCTGGGCCGCAACGGGCAGCTCTGCAGAACTCTGGAGCAGCAGGCAGGAAGCGAGCTCTGCCAGTGCAGAAAACAAAGGGTTCAGCCAAACAGGCCCCCAGTTTCTGCCCATTTCTTACAACACAGTTCCCTACGAGTCCCTAGATGGGTGAATAACCGTTTACATGTCTGACTGGAGCCTTTCTTTCGCAAGAGATACGCCACTGGGTCTGTGCAGGGCAGCTGCTCGGTATTTGCAGACCTGTCCCAGTGGCCTTGTATGTCACAGTGGACAAATGACGTCATTTCTGGAGCAGGCTTTACAGGAACTGTGCCACCACTCAGTGCTATGAATGCTGATGAAATTGCTCTCCTAAGACATGTTTCTTCTCTCAGAACAGCACACGATCTTGCCATCTATGCATTCACTTTGAATTTTTCCTTCAGTCTTCCAGGCCTTGCTGGAAGTGAGAGCTCCACATGAGAGCCTCAGTGTATTTTCTACTAAATTTGTTACAAAGATTGCAGTGTGTAGTCCAAAGCCAGATATTTTAATAGACACAGGAGGGCAATTCATTCTCATTCATGCACCGGTCCAGCAATCCCTTTCCTCACAGATCCATTTCTTCCATCTTTCCTACGAAACAAAAACAAACAACCACAAACAAGCAAGCAAACAAAACAAAAACACCATCAAGAACAAAGAAAGCCACACACAATAGAAAAAAACCATTCAAATTATTTTTCAACCAAACGGTGATGCCAAATAATAGTAACATTATTCTCTGGAATTTTTGACCTATTTGTTCTATGTTAGACTAAATTCTGCACAGCAAGGGCTGTACACACACATTCCATTTTTAATTTTATGCATACACAAACATCAAAGCAATGGTTCATTGAAGCTTTCCCCCCAGCCCTAATCCTCCAGGGCCCCTGGGGCAAACAGTTCAAACGCAATCAAAAGAGCTCTGGGGCACAAGTAATGGGGTGATGTTCACCTTACTTAACAATACAGGCAGTCGCAGAATGATCACTGTATCCCTTTTCTGTTTCTGGGGAGTTACTATTTAATAGCATAGCATTATTTTGTGCCTTTTTGCTTTTTGTCAGTGTTTTGGTTCATACTTGGAAAACCATAAATGAAAGGAGGTGTGATAAAAATAAGCTTAAAGACACAAAACTACCACTGAAAGACAGGTTCAGCAAAGCAGTAAAGGAGGAGGTGGGAAAAACACAGCATGATTGGATTACTGCCTGTTAGAAGGCACTATTTTATGGTAAGCAGGTAGATTTTTCTGTTTCAAAGCTCTGCACAGCACCATGTCCAAAGCTGCCCATCACTGATCATATTGCATAAGGTTGTTTGCCTGTTGCTTAAGGCACAGAAACAACAGATGACAGGGATGAGCCATTTGTACGGAAACTGATAGCACTGTGCATATGCAACTTCAACAAGTCTATCCGTGATCTCAACTGACACCATTGCCCTATCTGACAAATATAAACGTATGTGGACTTGAATAATTTTAAATACTGAAGCTCTCCTGAGAGGGCAGCATGTATAAAGGTATGCACATGTTTAGACTAGAACTACAGACAGGTTACACTGCCCTCTCAAGAGCCCTACGGAATTTCATATACACACACAATGAGTCAAGCATAATCACATTAACATTATTAAAGCTGAAAAACAAATTCCCAGACGTGCACCACTGACAATTCTTTTTATGAATACTTCTGCATTACTGAAATGTGTTAACTTGCCTGTCAGGGTGGCTGGGACATGCAAAGCAGTCACACAAGCGTTTCATTTATTTTTAAAAGACAGGTGACAAAAGATTCATTGGAAACCTATTCATCTGGGAATGTAGTAGGATCCATCGATAACCAATATTGTGGTTTTGGCTTTTACATCACCTCTGCGCCTTTAATTTTCCACTTTATTTCATTCTTTCAAATCTTGGAAGAGCTCCTTCCCTGTCTCCTCACCCAGGAAAACATTCCTCTTCAGATTCTTGAGCACACATACAAATATGCACGTGCTCAGGTTCCACTGAAATGATGGAATTACGTACGCTTAAGTATGATCCTACTGCCTGAAGAATGTGCTTTGTATTCTAGGATAGAAACGTATTGATAAAATATAGCATATTAGATAGAGATTCTTGAGGACACGTTTTGGTGAGCTTCCCAGGACTTACCTGCCAGCTGCCGAGCCGGCTCACAGATCTGGCCTCTATCTGTTTATCCATCCATCACCATGTTGCCTGAATGACTGATAATGAAAACAGATGATTCATATTCTCTGTTCTCTCTGTCCTTTGGGAGACATGGTAGCTCATGATGAAGGTGTTAATATTTCAGGCTAAGAGAAACCCACGGGAGCAGTTTTTGTCTTCCTGGATAGACATTTGTTCCTCATTTTTAAAAGGCAGAGATGACCAGAAATTAAATTTTTCATCATTAGCTGATTTTTAAGTGAGCAGGCACCTTTGCTTATCTTCTCAAGTGTGAAATAGTGTCTGATGGCCAATGAAGAACATAAGCTGCACAGTTGGAAGATGTTTTCTCTTTATATCTTTTTAGATATGTCCTTACTAGTCAGACCTATTTCCTTTCCACTTACTTAAAAATACTGTTCAAGGTGTCACTGTCAACAGCACAAACGTCAAGGACTCAGACACCTACAGGAAGGATGGGACAACTTCGTGTCTGCCATGAAAGGAACTGGAAAGAGAGTTACATCAGAATACTGAAAAACACTGAGTTTCCATCTAACTTTATAAGAACTTTGCTCACTGCTGCAAAGATACAAAGTCTGGAATTAACAAACCAGTCCTTGATAGAGGGTTTGTAGTCCAAAGCCAGATATTTTAATAGACACAGGAGGGCAATTCATTCTCATCCATGAGAATGGAAAGCAAATAATTTGCATGTATACAGAAATTACAGAGGACAAACGACTGGATACGAGAGCTTGGCAACATGGACTTAACGACATGGGATGGGTGAGGAGGGATAAAATTGCTATTTTCCCATAGATACAGTACCATTCATACTTTTGTGAGGGTCACACTATGGCATTCTGCACAGTTCTGATGTTCACACACTTAAAAGGACGCAGAATGATTTGGACAGAAACAGTGAGATCACTCAAAATTATTCAGGAGATGAAAAGAATTCCTTCCCGTGGAGGTGTTAAAGAGCTCAATCTGTTTAGCTTACGAGCCAATGAGAGAAACTTGATTAAAGGAATACAGCACCAGGTACAAAAGCATTCTTTGATTTAGAGGACACAATAAAATAGCTATAATGTACTGAAAGCAAGTCCTAGTGAGTTAACAAAACATCAGCTTTCTATTGAGTGTATGCAGTACATTACAGTTGTAGTCATACAATCATGAAGTATTTTCTTCTACAAGAAGTCTCACTGAGTGTGCAGGATAGCTGGTGGTTATTTGGCGAATGTTTTTATTCCTAGCTTAATCCATGGTCCCATGACTCATTGTACGGCCATTTAAACCTAGCACCAAACACAGCTCTGCTTCTTTCAGCACTGACTTTCATTTGGCTGTCACTTTAACAGCATATGAATGTAATTCAATGAACTGAAAGAGATACAGGAAGATAAAAGCCCTCCTAACGTGTGTTACACAACACTTCACCTGGACAAAGGGTGATTCAAAACACTACCCAAAATTTCTCAAGTTGTTCATAAACTTCTGATTAACCAAACTAAGTATTTTCACCAGTGGCAGAAGCACTGACAAGCCTTTTCGTGCTGTTTTCAGAGTTACTTTTGAAGCTGCTGTAAGAATGAACGGCCAGAATCAGCTCTAGGTTTGAGTGGGTTTATCTCTGCTACAGAACAACCTTGTGCAGATATTCCAGATCTGCCATAACGTGTCAGAAACCAAATGGCTTCTGCAAGTTCCTGGTAAACCCTTCCTTTATCAATACCTGCAATGTATGGATGTATCCTGCAGCAACTACCTCTACGTGCAACTGTTCTACACAACAGAAGCTCCAAGGTCAGATGCTTTTTCAAGCAGACTCTGATCAGGTCACTGCTTGTGAGTCACCAAGGATAGAATGTTTCCTTTCTGTTCACAGGAGCACATCTGCTGCTGTGATTTACAGATTGGCTATCCATTTATCATCTGCAGTGGGATTTTTGTCTCTGCTGTGAACTGCTTGCCAAGATGAGTTCCTCTGCCTGGAGCAGCACTGTCCTTGTGCTAACATAGAATGTTTGGGGTTTCCTGACCAACATTTTGCTACAGATGTTCCTTGAAGCCTTACAAATAGTGACACAAACAAATCAGATAGAAACCTTAAGCCTTCACCCCCTAATTTGGCCGTGTACTGGGAGGAAATGGAGCACACACCCTCACACCCATGGATTTTCCTGGTCAGAGCTCCAACAGTATCCCTAGATCCAGTTCCATCTCAGCCCGACTCAGAGCAGTCCCAGTGAACTTTCTCCCACTGTATTTCTTCAGTCCACAGCTATTCCTTCATCGCCGGCTGCACATCAAACCTTACCTTGCTCCTCACTTCAGCCTTGTTTCACATTTCCCCACAGCTGTCCTTAAGCCCAGATTGCTGCACCCCTTCCTTTCTACCAGGCTGCCATTTCTCCTAACAACCCGAGCAGCTGCCAGTAGAGGCAGGAAGCTGGGAGATCCAAGCATTCCCCTTCCAGTCCCTGCTTGTGAACACAGCAGCACCGGTGACAGCAATCTTTCTAGACACTGTGATCTTAACAACACATACCTACAGGGCAGTTACGAACCCCAGACTTTCAGAGAGCCATGACTTTGCCACCCTCCAGCTTCATTTCCCAGAAATTGCAAAAAACATTAGAAAAACCTATAATGCCCTGCTCAGCATTTTGCAGTTGTTGGAATATCACAGGTTTCACGCTACCTGGACAAAAGCTGCTGTTTTCAATTGAAACTTTCACTGAGCACTAACGTGGGTCCTGGCCAGGGAGTTAATAAAGATTTACTTCCCCCTCTGCTAATTCACCAAAGTTAAACCCTCACAAGAAAATCTACTCACTCACAGCAAACTAATCTAGCTTTAAGCCCCACCCAACCTGAAAAATTGTCCTCATCTGTCTGGGAGATAAAAGATAAAATAGAAAAAGGAAAGTTAAGCTTAATTGCAGCTTATTGTGCCTAGACTGCTGTGATGTGTCACATTTGCAAGAAAACCAAGCTGAGTGAAACCACAGAATATTGGGGTGTAAAAAATTGCAGAGCTGTAGTAGGTTAAAAGCTGCACGTCTTTGACCAGGAAAAAAAAATCTTGCACTTCTTTATGTGCCTTTCAAATGAATTTGAAACTTCAGATACATTTCTAGGAGGCCTGAGCTCTTTGTAGCTTACTACAGCACTATCAAACTTGCAAGTGTTTTCTTTCTATTGGAAAGTCACAACTATCGCACGTTACACTATCCTAAAGTACACATCTGCCTGTATTACATTACTGTCAGAACAGTAGTTTATATTGGATATAAGCATTTCAGCACACGGTGCTTGCAAAAGCCACAGGAGAATTTCCTGAGCTTTGCTCTCTGAGGATGTCTGGAACTCCTTAGCAACCTTGCTAACGGACTGAAACTGCAGCCTCGAGGTAGCAGGTGGTGTGTCTGTATACCTGAAATAGCTGCTGGCTGCAGCAAGCACACAGACATCTCCAGCAAATCATTTAGCACAGAGTCATCAAACCTAGCATATAGATAAAGACACGTTCAGCCGAGACTGATGGAGGCAGGAGAAACAGTCATGAGTGCTGACTCCTGCAGTTGCCTTGTATCACTGCAGAGAGCACACAGCTTTAGAGGGTGTTTTCATGACAGTTTGATAATAGGCTTCATGTAAGCCTGCTTTGGATGTAGGGGCATCAGGAAGGTGTGAAATAACAGAGTGTGAGAGACAGCGATCTAAGTGCTTGAATTGCTCGGCCCACTAGACGCCCTTATACATGTCAGTCCACGCTACAGGACATAATATCCACAGCGAGCTGCCTTGTGCCTTCCTGGCATTGCCTCAGCTACAACACTCTTTTTTTTCCTTCCACTGATAAACTTCATCAAGTACAGTTTGCAGTTATCCCACATGAAACAATTTCAGGACTGAAATGTCACCTAGCTGCATAACCATACACATTTTGCCTATCCCTTTAGCTTTCAAGGTAGGATTGTATTGAGTTCTGGTGTTTCTCTCATTCTCTGCCACGCAGCTTAGGGAATATAGGTCCCTAGGTCCTCATTACACACAGCTGACCTTTTATTTTCTGCTACGTGCATTCAATTTCAGATGGCCATGGGTAAGGTCTTGAGATGTTGTTTTCCATCATGCCAAACTAATAGGAGGTCTCCATTTAATAAACTTGAGAACTAGCTTTTCAGTGTTGCATGAAAAACAGAGGTCATTCAGAAGGTTATAACTTTTTGGAACAAAATAACTGCTGTGACACTTCTCTGCAAGGAACGAAGGACAAAACCCAATGAATGCTAGGCAAATCATTGCAACCCATGTAAATAAGAAATTCTAACTAATTTTCCTTTTCCAAAGAGATCTGAATTCTCAATATGAAATTTAAACAGGAGATCCCACAGCAAGCAGATGGAGTTGAAACGTTTAACCTTGATTAACCCTCATTTAAAACTTAAATTCAGTGACACATTTCTTGCAAGAAGAAAACACCTCAATTTCACACGCTCACAATCGCTTCAGAGCTGCACGTCTCCCCTTTCCACCCAGTGACATCTTTTCACCTCGTTTACTGTAAACGCCTATGGGTAACTCCACCTTTCATTTAACATCCGCTATCTTCGGGCTTCTCTCCAACCTCCTCAGGTCAATACATAGCTCTGGGCTTCCAATAGCCCGATATCGCTCTACGTACCGCGTTTTAAATCTCAGCGTCTCCGTTACACGGTGCCAATCATCTCCGCTCTCGTCCGCCCGCCCAGTAACCCACGCTCACACACACGGCTCCTCATTTTCGCTCGCTCACACCTCACGAGATCCCTGCTGTAGGGCTCTGCAGGCTATTCCCTTAGCACACCCAGCACCTCGCCTCCTCGGTCGCTCCGCCACGACCAAGGGCCGCTCCTCAGGACCTTCCCACACACGTTCAGCCATGCTGGCATCACTGGAAGTTGCTCTGCGCTTGCAACTTTGCCGAGGTGTCCACGGCCATCGCATCCGCCCGGGCACTGCCAGCACCGCTCGCCGCCTGCCTGCTGGCACAGGGCCTCGTGTCGAGGCTAGGAACTCTCTGCTACCCCTGCTTTCCCAAGGGAAGGCGTTCAGCACCCCGAACATCTCGCCTCGCTCTGGATCCGGATCTGAAAAGCCACGAACTCATCTCACCTACAGCCCTTCGGCACGCTTGCTCCTAGAAACAAGCAGCAATTTCCCGATTATCCCCCAACACCAGCGCTCTAGCATCGACTCCCCTTCAAACAACAACGCATTGAAAAAAACTATCACCCCGCTCGGCTTCACTTCACCGAGCCGAGCGAATTCAACTTTGTAACCCCACGTCTCCCCGACGGGGCACGGCGTGTTTCGATAGCAGCGTACAGCAGCGCCGGGCGGGCGGTGAGCGCTGCCCCGGCGCATCCCACCGGTTGCAGAGCCCGGTCCGCCATACCGCTTCCCTCCGAGCCCGCACAGCCGTCAAGGAGCAGCACCTCGCTCGGCTCCGCCAGCCTCGCGCTCCTCGGATCCCTTCTCCCCGCCGCCCAGCCCAGCCCGGCCCAGCCCCGCGGCGCGGCGGCTCCCGGCCGCCCCGTACCTGGCGGTGCCGCGAACCGGCCGGTGCCCTGGGGACGGGGAGAATCTTCTCCCGTCGGCCCGGCGCGGCCGCGGGCAGCCGGCTTTGTTACTACTCGGAGGATCGGCGCCGTCGCTATAGAAACTGGCTGCGCCTCGGAGCGGTGGCGGCGGTGCGGGGCGAGGCGAGGCGAGGCGAGGCGGGGAACGAGCCGTTCATTCAAGAAGATCCCAGCCTCCCCCGCCGCTCCGCAGCCGGCCCCCGGCGCCGCCCTCCCCTCGGCGTGCTCCGCTCCCCGCCGCCCGAGCCTCGGCTGGGCGCTTTGCACGCCCTCTGTGCCGCCCCAGGGCGGCGAGGACGCCGGGTGGCGGGGGTCCTCTCCGCGAAATGGCGGCCGCGGTTGACCTGGGCTCCTGACCCGTTCGGTCTGGAGCCTCTCGCACTTCTTTGCGTTTCGTTTTGTAAATGAGATTTAGCTCCGTGGCCGTCGGTGAGGAGCCGCTCTCGGGCCGGTGGTTGCTGCCGGGACCCTTAAAAAACGAGCTCTCTGAAGCGCAGAGGGGGTTTTGTTCGCTCGTTTCATCTGATGGCAGCAGGGCCTGAGGGGCGAGGAGTCACAGAATCGTTTGATTCGGAAGGGACATTTAAAGGCCATCTAGTCCAACTCCTCCGCCATGAACAGGGACACCTACAGCTAGATCAGGTTGCTCAGAGCCTGCTCCAGCCTGACCTTGAATGTCTCCAGGGACGGAGCATCCATCGCATCTCTGGGCAACCTATTCCAGTGCCTCACCACCTTTACTGCAAAAACTTTTTCCTTATATCAGGTCCGTATCTCCCCTCTTTTATTTTGAAACCACTTCCCCCTGTTCAGCAACAAAAGAAGAACTGAGTGTTATTCTGAGTGCTGTGCAGGCAGCTGACAGGAAGCAGGTGGTAAAAAGGGTGATGATGGATGAGAGAATGGAGGGAGAGGACAACAGTGAAGCAGGTTAAAGTGGATAATGTTCACCTACCTGGCCATCAGTGTTTGGAAAAGCTCGGCAGACTCTGTGGCTGCCCTTCTGGCAGAGATCTTATGTTTCTCCCACAGCCAAGTGGATGGGAAGTGCCATCAGGCCGTGACGCTTTGAGTATCAGAGTCTCCCTTGAGTTACCCTGAGGATGGCATGCTTTCCCACAGCAACAGCCAACTGAATGTCACAGACACTCACCTGCATGTCCTTCTTCCTGCTTTGCATGGCAGGCAAAAGCTGAGTCAGTTCCTCTTCCTCCAGTCTTCTTTCTTTCTTCGTCCACTAAGGGCTCAGTGGTATCAGTTTGTTGAAACTCCCTGAAACATTCTTATTCCCTCAGTAATAGTAGATACCACATCACTCAAAGTGCGAGACAAGTGTCTTCCTTTCCCTAGTTTATATAAAATTGGTCTTTCGAAACCCAACAAGCAAGATGCAGCTTAGAGGCTGCATTATCCATCTCAGCTCCTGCTACTGCTAAGCTACAGGGGATGACTATTAAGTATCAGCACTGCAAGTCACTGTGAGCTGATGAATCTGTGCCAAGAGCTGCTGGCACTGCAGAAAATACTCTTTAGGAAGAATTTGCCAAAGACAAGAAAGGCTGCCCCCCAGGAACTCTTCACAAAGCAGTGCAGCTCACAGCAGAACTGCTGGCAGATCCTATCACAGCCAAACACAATGATGGCACAAGGGAGGGAGATGGAAGGTTGGATATGAAAGACGGGCCGCCGCATATTTATCTGTCTTATTTGCATTCTAAATACTAATTGTAGAGTTAAAAAAAAATGTGTGTCCGGACAGAGCCTAGCACAGTTGGAATATGTTGGAAATGGAATATTTTACTGTAGCAAATTCACTTGCTCTGAGGTGGAAGGAGTAGTATTAGAGACGTGAATGATCTGCCATGTGCCAGCTTCTATAGCAGCCGAGGCATTCTTCTCCCGTTTCCTATATATAAAATAATATTTTCATCTTTTCAATCACATGGAGGAACAGTACTGTTATTCAATTTTGTTCTTCAAAAAGCCTGGGAGCTGGAAATCAAATGGTGTTCTAAAACCTTTTAGAAAAGTAAGCGTGCTAGTTAATGTGTTTTGAGAAGTGTTTGGTGACACTAATGTTGCTGCAGGAAATGATCACTATTTCAACAGCAAGAAACAATGTCATTGGTAGGACGCCTCATTTTTCTTACAAAAGATTTTCATAGCACTTTCTCCTAGGTGTAAGCCCAGAAAAATTATTGATAGACTTATTTGATCTCTAGTCTCACTGAAATAAAGCACTCAGGTATTGTTATTATTTTGCATGTTTTGGGAGCTTTTAATCATTGATGCAACTTTGCATGCACACTCCTAAATGTATTTCCCACTCTAGGCTGAAGGTAAATAATATTTCCAGAAGGTACAATTGAGACAGCCGGGTGGTATCTAAAAGATTTGCAGACAGGCATGATCAGGTGTGTCTTAGTATTGTGCAGATACAGGTTACTTTTCTTATCAAGATCACGATGATATTTTGCTGAAAGAGATCAGATGTTTTTATAGATGATATAATCTGTATCTTGAGGACAGATCCTTTGCCAGCTTACCATTTTAGTTCTTGTTTTGCTGTTTTTTGGTTGTTTTTTTTTTTTTTTAAACTCTACTTGAAATATATCTAGTTTTACCTGGCTTAATGTCATTTAAAACCTAA
Source organism: Perdix hodgsoniae (assembly GCA_035772895.1). NCBI lineage: Eukaryota > Metazoa > Chordata > Aves > Galliformes > Phasianidae > Perdix > Perdix hodgsoniae. The sequence continues at coordinate 278,771 of JAPSGF010000170.1, forward strand.
CTGTTCAAATACATTTAAAAGCAGGACACTAGCTGCAAATAGGCCAATTTGATATTGAGACTGATTAATGGTATTTCTATAGACATCATGGGGGTAATGAAGCATAAAAATAGTAAATCCTTGCTTGCTATCAATTCTTATCGATAGTAAATCAATTCAGTAATTGATCACTATTGTATTCCCATGGAATAATCAGCATTACATTTTGTAACACGTTAACAATAAGCTATCCTGTTGTGACATTTTGTCCCCATTTGTCCCATTCTGGGTTAAGAACGTTACTTTCAAATCAACAACTGGAATGCCTTCTGGCGAAACTATTTAGGGAATGTACACTTCCTTGGGAGAGGGTGTGGAAAAAAAAAAAAAAGAAGAAACAAACAAACAAAAAAAGGACATTTGAAAAAATTAAAAAGCATGCTGATATGACTCCTGCCAGCTTCTGACTCAGCAGTGACATGCGCCTCTTTCTCAGTGTGGAGGATTTTTTCCAGTAACACAATGTACCGAGGGAGTTCATCGTGGAACACTGAACAAGTATTGATATTCACAAGGATCAGAAGAACAGCTTTTGATGGTGTCCCCTCTCTCTTGCCACTTGTCCTTACTTGGAACGCCGCTTGTCCCACCAAACACTTATTCCGTTGGACTGTTTGTTCCCTGTAAGCAGAGCAAAGTATCCTTAGCACACCACTAGAATGTTAAAGAAAGGATTCTTCAGTCAAAATGAAATATATACTTAGGACACTGTCAAAAACAAGTAAATAAACAGAAGGGGAGAAGTAAAATGTGATAAAATTGAAATAACAGTATTTGATACTAATATTAATTATCATTACCAGTATTATTATTGGCATTGTGGTGCAGCCTAGAGGGTCCACCAGTGCCAGGCACTGTATTCCCACAGAACAAAAATGATGATAATTTCTGCCCCAAGGAGTTTACATTAGAATTAAGTGTTTTTCCTGAAGGCCTGGAAATTCTTACACATTTGTGGAGTGGCTAGCAGAGTGGGGCCTAATTTAATTGCAGCCTTTTAGATATGTATCATATACATTTTAATCGATGTAATAATTGCAATGGTATTTCTGTCAGGAGACAGTGTAAAGCCTTTATCCTGTGTCTAGGGGCTAGCTGTCCTTCTGGAAACTAGGGACTTTTATACCTGGAAAATGAGTTGGGGTGATAACTGAAGGAAGTAGTGAAATGTGAGTATGCTAAGATAGGAGATGAGCCCCTGGGCTCCAGCTTGTTAAGGAAAAATTTCCTTTTCATGGAGCTACCGTCTGGTTTTTGATTGTATTGAGAAAACACTGCCTTGAGGAAACAGTATGTGTAAATGTGTTCAGAATTTGAGCTGATACCTTAACACAATCATTATCGGATGTTTATAAAGTCAACTTGTGGTGGGAAAGAAGGTACTGCTGAGCATTCAGAACTGCTGGAAAACAAATATTGCTACTATCTGGTTGACTTTCAACGTGACTAGGCTCATGTCTGCCCTTCGCTGTGTATTGCCATGCTGAGAGACCCAAGCTACTGTAAACAAGGCAGCCAAGTCACCTGCTGAGAGACAGGCAGTAGATGAGTCGAAATGCAGTGCTGTAAGTTACAGACATGCTTGGCAGTGTTTGCACTCGCTGTGGGGGACAGCACAGATATATCCCAAGGGTACGCACACGCAGGCCTCCTGTGACAACCTGGCATCTCTAGGAAACATATGAGTTAGCAGAGTATGTTAAAAGTCTCACTGATCTGGAAAGGGGTAAAAGGATGTGACAGCGTACGGAACACACGCCGTTATTTGTTTTTGCTTGCTGTAAAAGAGCCTCAGAGATAGTGAACACAGACTTATCCTAAGGAGATCAATAAACACAACAGAGACTAAATGGATTCATGCTAGGAAAACTTAAATCTGGACGGAATATTCTGTGTTATTCACACAACCTACTGGGATCTGAATTGAGTGCAACTGCTCGGAAAATCCTGGTGTTACTGTGGAAAGCTCAATGGAAGCAGTGTTTAGAAAGTGAGCAAAATGTAAAGAAAGATCAGACTGGAAATGTTGTAATTCCCACAGGTCAGTCAGCTGCTTCAAGTTATCTAGAATATTTTGTTCAGTTCTGGGAACTGAACTTCAAAACAGATACAGCAAATACTGAAACGATCTAGAGAGAGAAATTATTAGAGGCTGAGAATTTTCTATATGGAGAAACTGAAAAGATTAAACTTGTTTCAGGATGGCATGGATAAAAGAAGACATGATGGAGCTTTATAAAAAATAATGAATGGCAGGGAGAAGATAAAACCTGCATTTCTAGTCACATTTTTTTAATATATATATACTTTAAGAACAAGTATTCACCCACTGTATCATTAAAATGGTGCAAACTTTAAAGTGGTGAAAGGAAATATTAGCCACTGAAGTGGAAGCATTTAGTTACTTGAGATAGAATTTAAAGAAAGAATTTGATTATATAAGATGTGTAAAGCGATAGAAAGCTTCCCATTTCGATGCAGAAGCCTGGAGTTAAGCAGGCAGCAAAGGAGGGTCAGGGAAAAGAACATAAAGAGAAACTCCTCTTGGGCAAATTACTGAATTTCCTGAGAATTCTTCTGACTTGTGATCATTAGTGGGAGGATATGCAGCAATATAACATATTGGCTTTCAGCTGAAAAGCAGGTTCACTTGCTCATCCAGGAAGGATTAGCATTCCCTTCAGCCACAGGCACACATCTGTATCTATGTGTGTATCCTCCCTATCCAGCTGAACAGCACTGGAAGTTTATCTTCCCACAGATCACCAAAGGGCTGCACTGCTGGGAAAAGGCAAAGCCTGCATTTTAAACTCATTTGCACATCTGGCTTCTGGGAACTCACATATCTAAAGACACATCCAGCTGACAGATACGGCCCTGTATTTGGTCCAGGCTCTAAGCAGTGCTGCCAAGCACCAGCTGATTCCAGTCTGAGAATCATTCAAATATGGTACTGTGCCAGAACTTGTGACCTGCTAAGCAGTTCATACTTAACCCACCTCAGAGCTGGAGTGGATTGAATATCTGATCGTTAATGTTTCCTCAGATAGATGCAAACTTAATAGCTGAAAACCAACAGAAGCTAGCTACGTTGAAAACAGAGCATTTTCCTATTATTTTACTTTGTTACTGTCCCCAGTCAATGAGTCCCCTTCAAAAATTTTCATCTTAGATTTTACAGTCATTAGTCCAACAGAACCCCGAAGTCTTACTGGAAGCGTTAGGAGATTCCTTTTACCAGGATAAATCAGATGAACCCATTTTAGACAGACATTTTTCATAAGAGAGTTTAGTACAACAACACACTGACTTTCTAGCAAAACAAAGCAGGGAAAGATGATAGTGTGAGAAAACCACACGTATCCCGAGATTTTCAGATAGCTGAAAACTACTTACATCTCAGGCAGACATACATTAACTTGAATGATGCTTAAATTGGATGGTGAATTAATGATGTCAGTGCTGCATTACTACGCCTGTTGCCCTCATATTTATAAGCTACATCACCCAAATAAGTCCTCATGCTGAACCCACCTTCTCAATACACAGGAGTTACATTTTTTTCCATGCTGTTTGTGTAATAAACCAGTCTGAAATTGTTCAAGTATATTGACCAACCTGTACTGCACTAGGTTCAAAATGTGCCCATCTTTTCTTGACTCACATAAAAAAAAAAACCCTAAACGACAACAAAACAAACAGACTGAAAACCAATTAGTGGCTCACAGCTGGAGCCTGTGCAGTAATTTGGTACTGACAATGGCTGTTTCCCTTTGCATTTCTCATCCACATCATGAAAGATGATGTCTTACTAAAACAACTGCAGAAAACTGGCAATTGCATTTCAGTAGTCATTTGCCATCAACACTAAGGAAAGTTTTATTCTGATTTTTACTCAACTAGAATAAGTTTCCATAAAAATGTTCATTATGAGATATTATGCCCTCCCACACCCCAATAAAAGAGAAGAAAAAGTACCAGTCTAATGGGAGCTCAGTTTTCCCTGAGTTGTGATTCTATACCAGTGGCATGAAATTGGCAGATTTCACATTATGAGCTAGCATCTCGGTTTTCTTTAGTTATAGTAGCTAGGACAGAAAGAACATATTCTGTTTTACAGAGGAGTTGTCAGGGTAGTGTTGATTGCATTATGAAAGAGTAACGAGAACCCTAGTGCCTACAACCTGCCTTCAGTGTGGTTTGCAGCATTTTAAGGTTTGAAAAAGCAAAGTGAGGGAAACCAAACACTGCACCTTTTGGGTTTAAAAGATTAAATTCAGGAAACCAAACCAAGGCACTTTCGCTTTTCCTGTCAACTTCTGTTTTGCTTTGAAATCATTCTTTTCTTGTTCATTTGTTAACTGCAGATCAAGGAGGTAGTGATGTATACCTACAGTAAGAAAGCTGCTGCAGGCAGAATAATCTTGAGTAAATATTCTTGCATCACTAAAATCTCTAAGCCTCAGTGATTTGTCATTAATTACTATTCTTTAACCGGTTTTGCAATATAATACATTTAACTCATGTTAAATATTGCTTGCCTTGTGAAAAAGAATCCTCATGGTAATTGAAGAGAAAAAGTGGAAAGTGAAGAAATTTTTGAAGACAGGCTGCAATTCAAAGTGAATTTTAGGACAGTGGAAGAACTTCAGAAAGTTAGGCTTTGGTTAGGAGAGCATACATTTTTGCAGTACTATGAAAGAGCACTCAATTTATTTTGGAGCCTTCTTTTGCTTCACTTTTTCATTTCAAGATTTACTTGATAAGCAAAATCAGTGATTTTATTTTTCCTTTAAAAAAAAATATGCATAATCAATATAAGTCTACTAAAGGTTTTTTTTTTTTGTATTTATCTCCCGTTCTTCCTTTTCTATGGCTTGTGAAGAGAATATCCTATAGATTCACTTCTAGACTGAAAGAGGATTTCCTCTTCTACTGATAATTAGGGTGGTATTTAGAGTTGTAAATAAGACTGGAAACTTGTAAAGTCAAAAGAAATATGGAATACCTATTTGAGAGAAAGTGGTGTACAAACAAACACTTCTTTCTGGAGCTTGTGCCATTCCTCCCAAGGGCTACTGTTTTCCATGACAGTGGTGCTCTACCAGATAAAATTTGTGTAAGTCTGGTAGAGGAACGAGGGCTCCAGGAAATGTGAAAACTACTTGGCGGAACAAAACGCCTTTTGAAAGGGATACGGCTCTTGAGTATAAGTAGAGAATGGAGTGGCTTCCTTTCGGTGTGTGAAAAAACAAAACTCTGCATTTGAGGGACACATAGATACTTGGTTTTGTTTTGAACGTCGTATTGCTTCTCTTATTCGTTATCAGGAGCTCCTGGAACTGTAGAGAAGGACGTTTCATACTGTACCAAAACTGCGGCAAACTGTTCCGTGGCAAACAGGAGTCAGCTTTATCTAGAAAATAATGTGCCTTAATCTGTACTGAGTGATTTCTGACTATTCGGGAATAAAAAAATACTGATAACAATGTGGTAAAAACTATTCTTATAACATAATGCCTCATCTTAGAACATAACTTGGCATTCAACGTTTCACTTATGGTCTTCATGTTTCAATGTCTGGTTGAAAAAACAAGGCTATTTTTTACAACTTGATAGCACCTTTGGCTTAAGTGTGATGAGGTGGCTTTTGCTTACTTGACCAATTCAGAAGCTTCAGGGAATGTTGTAATTATCAGTAGAAAAAGCTCATTGACATAGGTGAAAACTAGAATGGAGGGATTTCTGAAGCATAAATGGTGGTGATACAGACCCCATGGAGTGTTATACTGAAGAGTTAAAGAATACATGATTTAGCAGCTATCAGTCCCCAGGACTTTAATTCTCACTGCATGAAATCACATTGATTTTGCCTGTGTCAATACTTGATTGAATCACGGTAAGCTGCTAACACACGTCTTGCCCAGCAGTATCTGGAAACCTTTTGGCTCTCAGCAGACAACACATTTCCCCATATTTGCAGCAGAGACAGCTAGCACTTTCAATCCATTTGTTAAATCCTTGTGGATCAAAGGACAAGTTGATGGCAAAAAAACATGTAAGTCTCAATACCTGAAAGAGAATGAAGAGATAGGAGTAATATTTAGGAAAAGGGATGGCATTAAAAGGGGTCATACGAAACTTCTGTCGTGGAAGTGACATTTCTATCTAGTATGAAGTTCTGCAGTGCCACCTTTTGCATTTAGTGTGGATTAGTGTGAGATGGGTGCTGTGATAGCTGTACCTAATGATAACTCATCAAAAGCCTTCTCAAGCAAGATGAGACGCATCTCAGGGCCTGTCCAAAATAACTCTTCAGTGCTGCTGGACTCAATGCTTCAGCACTTAACAAGCCTCAGCTGTGGGGTTGGTGTCTGTGCCTTCAAGTAATTGTCCCAGGACCTTGTTACAAGGTATGGATTCCTCAGATTACAGCTGAAAATACCCGAGATAATTTGCAGGGCTGTTTTAACACAAATAGATATTTTTAACATAAGAAAACTCATAAAAAAAAAAAAACAAAAAACAAAACAACCAACCCCAAACCACTGCATTATGATATGCATTTGGACAGTGTGTCCAGATACGAGCAGATTTGCCAACTGTGTTTTCATCACATTTGCCATCGCATTCCCACTTTTTGAAAAAGTATACTAAAATTACCGTCTGATTGAAAGAAAGAAAAGCTAATACCAATAAGCATTTCACAAAGCAGCTCAACTTTTAAACAGTGAGAGAATTTTATTTCTCCTATTTAAAGCACTCTCATTTCAGATAGGTTTAAATATTCCGAGCTATTGCTCTCAAACTAAGTACTGTGAGGTTAGCAGTGTGATATTTGCCCAAATGACAAAATAAAAATTAAAAATTAAAAAAAAAAAAAAGGAAATAGAAGATTCTATTACATCTCTATTATCATTTGTTACAGGGAAAGCAGTATTTATCATAGGATCATAGAACCACAGAACAGCCTGGGTTGTAAAGGACCATAATGATCATCTAGTTTCAACCCCCCTGCAATGTATTTATTTGTTATATGTGTAAAATGTATTACACCAGCTAAGTATTTATGCAGATGATTGATTTTCCAAAGACTATGAAGCCACTGGATGGATTTAACAAAACAAACCTCCATTAAAGTGAAGATTTTTAAACAAAGTAGGAATGAATCCCAACTCATTTATAGGTATTTATTTTAAATACCAATCTACCACGTTTGTGGAGAGTAATAACGTATTGGCTTAGAATCCTGTAAATCTAAAAAGCTGATTCATTCTCACTTAAAGGGAAATTCCATGTTTTGGTAAGAAAGGAAGAAAATGCCTCTAGGTGATATATTTTTACATTTAAAGTTGCTCTCTCAGAAAGCAGCTTAGAGGTATGAAATACAGGGAATAGTCCCAGAGGAGATTAGCTGACAGCATGCAGGTGAATGGGTCAATTATACAAAGCTCTTCTAATCACAGCTTTATCACTGTGACAGAGAAGTTTATCGTATCCTGTAGATCCCACCAGACATTTTGGCCTTACTACAAACATGATATTATCATGCTTGGAAGATTTTCTGTGGTCATTCTCACACTCATATAGTGCGGTTACATCCGCAATTCTTTGCTTCAAAGTGTAATCAAAATGAATATTTCTCTTCTCTGCTTTCTCCCTGCGCCCATGAACACACCAGTAACAGATTTAAATATTTTAAGGGTCGGTGGAGTTAATAGTTAAGCTGACTTCTGAAGAAAATAACAAAACACTGCAGTTTATCATGCTTACAGATTCCGTGTGTGTTTGCTTATCTACTGGTAAGCCCAGGAAGATGAGCATGCGGTGAGGAGGGGATGAAATAGGGCATTATGAGTCTGTTGGCAGATAATGCAGAGTTTTACACAGAGGATGTGGCAAGCATTTCTGTAGGTATGTGTCTGGCTGTTTTGACAAGGTGATGAAGTGGCATTTCAAGAGCATCGCCGGTGAGTGCTACAGAACTGCAGTTGTGTATAGCCATCTGTGCACTTTCACAGACATCATTACGAATCAGGATTATCCGCGCACTTCCTGAGATTGCCCATCCAAGCAGGATGACCAGAAGAGTGTCGTTTGCTAAATTTCTTCTGTACGCCTGCAGTGTTATGCCTGCAAAATGAAACACGCAGCGTGTTTTTCATAACGTGTTTTGAAAACCAGGTCCTCCATTACAGTGAAAACTGACGGAATCTGGAAATGTTTCTAGCGACGTGCAGCTGATGTAATCAGCTGGAAAATCTTCTAGAAGCATTACTGAAAATGCTGTCCTGTCTGTCTCTTCGTAAGCAGCATTAACAGTCTTTGACTAACCTCTGGGAAGGGTATGCAGAGCGTTGTTGCCACCTAGAGTCTGCTCACCCGAATAGAAATTCTGCATGGCTTTTTTTTCCTCCTCCGCTTAAAAGAAAAATGAGTCTGCCACATAACCCAAACAGTTCTCATCCTGTCCCTTAGCATCAATTTTTCCGTTAGAAAAAAACAGAGGTGGGTGTCTAAAACGATAACTACCTGCAAGTGAATTCGTGGAGGGAGCGAGGCAGCCCAAAACCTGGTTTCTGGTCTGCAGGTGGACCACTTGTCCCTGTCAGTGGTTTTGATCATTTTTTGTTGGTGGAAGCAAAACCTCTGTCCTTCTCAAGGTAACCAACTCACTAGGAGTGGCACACGCTATGTGTGTGCAGCGCAGTGCCAAGGTTGGCTTGTAGCTGCTGGGTGTTTTGCTGGTGGGTAAATGTCAAAAGTGGGCAAAAAAAGTAGGCAGATGAAACATGAATATGTCTGGCATTGCCCTGTTCTGAAATGGGCTACTGGGACCTCTGCCCTTGTGTGCTCCTGCCAGAATTCCACCCCTTCAGCCCTCCACCCCATCTCCCTTTTCCTTCTTTGAAATACATGGTCCACATATTGCTGCATTTGGTCCCACAGAGATTGTGGTGCACTACACATAGAGATGGTGATGCTCTCTGCAACTACCTGAAAGGAAGCTGTAGAGACGAGAGGGTCAACCTCTTCTCCTGTGTAACTAGCAATAGGACAAGAGGGAATGGTCTCAAGTTGTGCCAGCGGAGGTTCAAGCTGAATATTAGGAAAAGTTTCTTCTCTGAAAAGAGTGGTCAGGCACTGGAATGGGCTGTCCAGGGAGGTGGTGGGGTCAGCATCCCTGGAGGTGTTCAAGAAACATTTAGATTTCGTACTGAGAGATGTGATTTAGTGGGGAAATATTGGTGGTTGGTGGATGGCTGGATTGGATGATCTTGGAGGTCTTTTCCAACCTCGGTGATTCTGTGATACAGACAGCACTAGGAAGGCTGGCCACTGAGTTGATTCATGTGAAAATGAAAGCTGGTGGAAGACAAAATGCCAGTAAAGTCTCAAAAAACTGTGCGAATTCACAACCTCTCTTTTCTGTAGGTACAACACTTCCACACTGGGCAATAAATTGAAACAAAATCACTTTGCCTGCTTCTATATTTTTTCACATTTTCTACCCAGAGTAATTGGAAAACAATAACCGAACAAAATTTAGACTGATATCCCAGCACTGTTCTCACTGTTCTTTCACGTCGTTTGTTTGCTAATAAAAACTGAGAAAAACTCAAAAAACCATCCTGGGGAATTCCATAACTGATGAGATCTTCAGAAAAGAAAGTCAGAAATGAAAAATAAAAGAATCTAAAGTTATATTCGCTTTGAGGTGCAGAAAGGCAGAAAATAAGAGAATAAAGGGAGATTAGAGATACTTGGGCCCTTTTCACTGACTGCCAGGTTATTCTCTCCTCGCTCTATCAGATAAAGAGCCCCAAACATGAACTTCTGAAATCTGTAACTGCTCAACCAGACATTTCGCAGAGATAACTTACTTGATTCAAAACCTTAGAAAGGCAATATATCTGAACATGTAGGTAGAGAGGGTGAAGTGGTGGTTGAAAAAGTTAGGAAGTCATCTCAGGAGAAAATTGGATCTTAAAAATGCATCAGAATATATATTAGAGATCTGTGTTTAGAAACCGTACATAAAAGAAGAAAACCAAGGGCATCTGAAAAATGCCAGTTTCTTCAGGCTGAATATGCTTTTCAGAGTGGGTTTAGAATTCTGGTAGAACAGATTTCCCTTTAGGACCTCTTGTTTTTGGCATTCATCATTCAGAGCCATCAAGAATAACTTATCCAAACATCCTGCTTTGACTGTAAGTAGGAAATATCTCAGCCTGCATGACACGTGTAGCTTGGTTCTGAGATTATTGTGGTATTTTAGAACTCACATAAATTTATTTATTTATTTGCCTAGGGAAGCTGCCATTTTGGCTGGCCACTTCAGATAACTAGGAGACAAATGTCATGCCCTCTCCAGAAAACACGGGCAGCCAGGATTCTCATGAATTGTTGCATCCCAACCTTCTTTAAAAAAAAATCACTCGTAGTGGTCAGGTAACAGTTGCTCTGTCTTTGGATGAATGGCAATGAAAAGCTCTTCCAGAAAAAAAAATATACTATCTTATCTTCTTTCATCCCTCAGAAAAACTGCCCAAGCCTTCCCTGAAGATGAGCAAACTAGATTTTTAGCTTAAGAAACAGCTTAGAGTTTAGAATAATCTCTAAGTAAAAATCATCAACAAATGACACATCCTCTGCTTGTTTGGGTGGCTCTGACATTTTAAGCACTCATGCAACATTGATTCCTCTTCTGCTTTTGAAATGCGCAGACTAAATTGTAATACCCAGATGGATTCAGAGGCTGAGAAAGGAACGCAATGAGCTTTTCAGTAATTCCTCCAAGACAGATCACTGTTTTTATTTCACCAACCTGCTTTTACTACACTGCTTAGGGTGAGCACGGACCATTTTGAGGAGACGGTTTACCCTGACATAATTGGCACGACTCTCTGGATTAACAAAGCCTCCCATGGAATAAATGGAGTGCTTGTCTTGGGCACAAACACCATCATTTTAAAATCCAATGGCAATGAGATTAATCAAATGAGGTGTTTCTCAATAAGAGTATGGTGACCCAAAGACATGGCAAAGCCATTTCAGACTTTAATTGGACAGAAGCTCAAGTCTTGAGAGAAATAGGTTTCTCAGAAGGGCAGAACTGCAGGCATGACTGGTATTGGAAACCACTGAACTTGTAAACCTGCAGTGAAAGCTGCCAGACCAATTTATTGGAAGATTTGGAATTTTCCAATTTAAATAGTAGCATAGGTAGAAAAACAGATGTTATCCTTTGCAGGCCACCAAAGAGAAATAGGGAAAAAAAAATCCAAACATATATTTCAGTACTTTATAAAACTTTACCTAGGAATAAATAAAATGTAATTTTTTTTTTTTACAATCCTCTTTATAAGCCTTCATTACCAAAATTGAAAACCACAGAGCAGCTTGTAGCTGGCTGGCATGCTGAGAAAGCTTAACCTTTGGCTCAGGTGTGTGCTCTCTAGAGTGTGTTTAATCTGCCTCATGAAAAACACACACACAAGCAGCATCTGTTCCTTTTCAAAAACAAGTAAAAGTTCAAATCAATATCAAATGTAGATGTTATTGTATTTTAATCAGTCCTAAGGAGCAATTATTCACGAAACTTTCTATCTAAAACTTGAACTTCTCTGAGAACCAGATACCACATAGAAGCAGTACTACTTTTTAGGTAATGAGAAGTTCAGCATCAGTAAAAGTAGCAACCTCTGTTCCTTCAAGTCTCAAGGTACGAGAAGGGAAAGGCTGATGTGGAAAGCAGGGAGGCTGAGTGGGGGGTTAATTTAAAAAAAAACTGAAGCGAAGGAAGGTGATTGCTGCAGCTTTGAAATATCTGCATTCAAATGTGTGAAGCCAAAACTTTTTTTCCCTGAAAAATACTTACGCAAGTTCTCGTGCTGAGCCCTGGCCCTGCAATCGCTCCTACCCAGAGAAGCCATCAAAGCATGAAGTCTAAGCAATGGAGCAAGGCCACTTCTTTCTCAGCTCCTTTATCTCCCAAGCTGTTAGAGGCAGACTTGTGTAGAAATGCAGTGTAATCCTCAAACTGGCAATTACATGCTGGTTGTTTACACAGTTTAAAAAGCTATGTTGCTATAAGATGAGTGCTTTCCTAATACATTAATGCTTTTTATCTCTCTCTGTCAACATCTGTACAACCATTTAACTGTTCCTAATTACTTTTTAATCCACTGGGCAATTCCAGGTAGCGTTAAGAAAGGAAGAAAAGTTTTAAAAATATTATATTTCTATCAGTTTTGCAGAAATAAGTGGCTAAGGAGAGGAAAAATAATGCGATAATGCTCCCCATGGAAGGAAAGATGTAGAAGCTCACCCTTTATTAAATGGTTGATTATCTAGCTAAGCAGGAGCCATTAGTCATGACTCTCATGGGACCACTTGCCATTTATTAGCAGCTTGTCCTACCACATGCTGAGGTAGATGTAGTCAGAGCTAAAGCAAATCTCCAGATGGAAAGCTGGCATCATGCTGAGTTGGCATCTTTTTGTCTTCTTAGTGGGAATTTGCACTCAGCAAGGAAGCTATCATGAGTTTTGCTGAGAAGGGATTCAGCTTTGTTTTGCTTCTCACCTGTTTGCTGGAGCAGGTTTTTCTCTATAATTCCTGAATGAGAGCAGAGATGATGAAAAATGCCAACCTTGATCAATGCCGTAGAACCACAGAACCATAGAATATCCTGAGTTGGAAGGGATTCACAAGGATTGTCATGCTCCCGAGAGCATCACCAGCCACAATGTCCCTGCATACTCCCATGGGCTCCCCCAAACCTGCCAGTGGCCCTGGGCCCAGTTTTAGCCCCTGAGTCTCACAGCCCCTGTGCCAGCAATATCACAGCAGGGCCAGCCTCTGACTCCTGGCAGCTCTGCCCTTCTTGGCCATTAGGTTCCTTCTCCAGTATCTTCTGCAAGATAGAGTGACAGATAAGCTTGTGACAAGTAAAGGAAAAGAGGCCTAAATACAAGTGAACTGGCTAAAATAGTGTCCAGACTCTTCCAGTGCTCTCTTGGCAACCCTTGGCACTTGTTTGCTTAGGGTAGATGTCTCAAGAGATTCAAGACCTCAGCTATTGACCAACTGCACTAAATGTGACAGGGATAAAAACAAGAGTCCTTGGTCACTCAGTCCTCTTCCTAGTGAACTGAATGAGCCACAGTCACCAGCTTATGTCAATATATCAATCTGGTGCCTACAGTGTGGGCACATCTCCATTTCTGATGAGACAGTACTGGAGTAGTAATCTGGCATTGTGACACTGTGTGGGCAGCTTGGGACCAGTAGCATCATAAAATGCCCTCAGCATAACCCCCAGAGCATAAACCCCCAGAGCTTTAGATTTGGGGCTGTCAGGACGTAGGTTATTTTACTATCTTCACATATTTGTCACTACTTCCTCTCCCAGAAGACCACAAAATTGTCTCTACCCACTGTGCTGTCTTGTTCCATTACACTTAGCTGAGCCCATATTTGTCACAGCTCTAACGAAAACTTTCTATTTTTCATTTCTCCATTTCTCACTGCTCGTCCTCCCACCACACATAACCTTTTTCCTCAGCCTCCCCCTCACAAAACAGTGCTTCCCCTTTCCATCTCTTATACGCATAAGCACGGTTACTTATAATTATGCTGACAACAAAATTATAAACTCTGCTCTTGTGCAGTGACTTAGGCTGAAGAAATGAGAGAGGCTATGTGACTCAAAGTCTGGGAGAGCCCTGTATCCTTCTGTCTTGGGCTAAGGGGTTTCCTGAAACTTCATGGAAATGCAGATGAACGTGCTCCCTTGCTTCATTTTCCTGGTCCCTCAGTCCCAGGCAGGCTGGTATGTTCTAGTACACCTTCAATTAAACTGCTGTTCCGCTGGCAACTACATGTCTGGTGGTTCACCATCCTTGTAGGATGTTGCTGTTCTGCTGTTGTCTTCTCCATCTTGTTGTCTGCCATGAATGTGGAGCTCTCAGGCCTCAGGGAGCAGATCGTTGATGTAAAAACTAAAGGAGAATAAAGGATCAACTGTCAGCATGGAGAAGAAGTGTAATAAAAAGACTAAACATATTTTAATCCTTTATGGTCCTACAGCATAAGGTCTTGCATTTTGAAGTCCTAATTTCTGTCTCCTGCGGAACGTCTCTGTTGAAAGCAGTTGAACTGAGGTGTCAGTAAAATGTCCTTCCAATCTAAGAAAAGGAAGATCCAAAGCATACCAGAGTGAAAAGCAATGTAACACTGTATGTTTACAAATGGCCATTTATTTCAACATCTCTTATACTGTGGTTTTGGTTCTGACCTTTTCCTCTTGGGCTGTGAATGAAAAATAATCCAAGAAATCACCGTACAGTCACAGCTGGTCCAAACAAGTGGTGCTGGGAAGTGCCCAGAACTGGGTGATGTGAATGCTGTTCTGCTAGAGGAGTGGTGGATTGTGATTAGGAACAGTCACATCTGCACTATCCATAGCTCCTGGCACAGATGATCAAAAAAGAGTGATATCAATACCTAAAACGAGGAGATAGCTAGGCAAACTAAGGCACCAGATGGGTATTTAAGTAGTGAGCAGGAAATGAGTTCTCAGTTTGCTCCACTGAGCACCATAAATAATTATTTATGCAGTACATAGGTAATGAATATGCATATCTAGTGCTACGAGCCCAAATTTCTAGTCCTTGGGGCCATGACATCTGGACTAAAATCTTTATGGGTAACAGACGTACGTACTGACAATCCCTTTAGGAGCACCACTGGGCAGTCCTACCTACAGACTTACAGCCCTCTTACTGCTGAGGTAGAGGAAGGCTTTGTGGATAGAATTCTTGCCCAGTGGCGTGCACAAATGATCCCATAGCTAGATACCACATGTGCTTTTGCACTGAGATTGCTCTTCAGATCCCAGTTTTCAGGAAAATACAGTAACAGAACACATGCTGTATAAAGCATATATATCTACGTGGGTTTTTGATACCAGAAAGGGATGCATAGTGGTTTAGACCACTGGATGCAGTATCTGCTTACTGGATGGTAGGGAATATCTGGGCAGTCTCTTGGGTGAGGCTTGAGGAAGCTTTGGACAGAGCAATGACATAGGGAAGAGAAGAGAGGGTTTTTGAAGGTAAAATGCATGCAGCCAGATAGTAAGCTGGAGGCCAGGAGTTCCACGGTATCTTCAGCTGGAATGCCATCAGTATGATGAGCAGAGCAAATGAAGGAGACAAATTCTCAATGATTGATTAGGATGCAGTTGAAGACAAGGGAGCTGAACTTGTTAGAAAATGGAAAAACATATGTAGTTGGATTCAGGCAAACTGAAATGATACCAGAAATGACACTTATAAAGGTGTTAGGAAAACTTTCAAATTGAAGGTAGGGAGAATCTGACAAGTGCTAAAATATGATTCAGGATGGCAGATACTCAGTGCAAGAAGTCAGGAAAGCTTTATCCTCCAGCAAATAACATTAATTTTGTGAAACATAGGAGACAACAGCAGTAGAGAAAGAACACCAGATATTAGAGAAAGCGTTGTGTCAAAGTAGCTAACTAGTTGTGTTTACAAGCAGCACAGAATCTGTATAACCTGACATTCCAACTCTCATAAATGTGCTTTATCAAAGTTAGATCAAATGTCTGCACCAATTACATGCTGAGGGAGATCAGAGTTCCTGGAAGGGCAAGAAATGTAACAGTACCATTTCTCCAAGCGAGTACAAGGCAAACATTGCATCAGGGATTGATGCAGCTGAAAGAGAAGATGAAACAAAGAAAGAGAAAAATTAAAAACCACTGTCGCTGCATGAAGGTAAAGCATTTATATCAGCCATGAAGAACATGCAGAAACTGGTTCCAAATGGCTCTGCTCAAGAGACTCCTTGTAACAGTGACCATACTTAGGTTGCCAAAGGAACACAAGCAAAAACAAACAAACAAACAAACAAACAACTACAACAGAATTACATAGTTACAGACAAGCTTGTTAAAAAGAAGCTAAAATGGATACCTGAGGGCTAGAACGTTTGCATGGTGACTATTTAAACGTAAATAAACATTTACTTTAAGCCTTTGTCTAAAGAAAAAGACTTGGGAAAGACCAAAAGCAAAGCTGACATGACTAACAGCAGGATAAAGGATTTTATTAGAATCAAGAGACTTTCTGCAGAAAACATGAGTATCCAAGAATGGAAAATAGAAAGGATCATAAACTTGTGCGAGCTAAAGGAAAACCACAACACGGTCAGCCACATACAATTGCAGCAACAACAGGTCCATCAGAGGCAGCACTGAAAGAAATTAAGACACCACGGGATAAGAGGGAAAGTTTTCATGTGTATAATCTATTAAAAGAGAGGATAAGTGGGCAGTGTTCATGTCTGACGGAGGTCTCCAATGATGTTCCACAGAGTTTTGTTCCTGGGCTCCTGCTGTTAAACTTGCTCATAAATGAGCCGGAAAAGGGGGGCATACAGTTGGAAGGCGACTTGGTGAAGGCATTACACATAGCAGGGGTGAGGTGAGATGCCTTACATGTGTTCAGTCTAGGCCAGCATTCTGTTGAAATGTCTGTATATTCTTGCAGTGATCTTTCACTGATCTCTGTGAAAGACGTGGGGAAAGCCAAACAGGGACAACAGAGGGAAAAAGATGGGAAGATCAAGGTCAAATGGTCAGAAACGTATGTAGAGGGAACCAGAGTTGGATGTGGGGCATGCCTCTGTGGGGTATCTGAGAGGTCAGTGAACCTGCTCAGTGATGTCATATTGGGAGACATGGAGGGAAAAGGAAATGGATATAGAACTACTGTCACCGGGATCTCCACCACCAGGCTTCCTCTTTCTGCTACTGGGGATGGTGGGGGAAGTTTATCAGGAAATCCCATGACATGCTGAGACCTCAGATGGGGAAGGCATTACAAAAAACAAACTCACGCAAATTTCTGGAGGCACCAGGAGAAGGCCTGCAGCCTGACACAAACTGTGTGCATGATCAGGTCCCAGGCTGCTGCCTAATGGTCACCCTGTGGTTCACTCATACCCCTGATCTGAGAAGAATTTCTTGACCTATATACCTGCTGGAACATCATTTCCTGGCCTACATACCTGCTGTGCTGTGAGATTGGCTAGGGGTACATAGTGACTCAGAAAGATCCTTCGTTCTCCTCCAGTAGGTCCTATAGGATGGCTGACCAGTGGGGCCATACACGAAAAGGAAACAAGATGGGAGAACCAGTAGGAGTAAATATTTCTGTAACATGATTTGGGGGCAGATCAGATGAATAATAGAATTCCGCTAAAATAGCCATGGCCAAGAGAAGCAGAGTCCAAAAAGAAGCTCTGCAAGACTGGGACTACTTTTGTGTCATAGACTGAATTTTACACAATTGTAATTTTAGAAGCAATTTAGTGTTTATTAAGATTTTTATGATAAATCACAAGGTTAGATGGTATGACTCTTAGTAGCACTTAATCAGCACTTAATCATTAGCCAGCTGAACACATAGATTCAATGATATCTATTACAATTAAATGTAGTGACTTAGTTAAATTTTTGAGAACAGCAAGGTTTGCTTGAAAACCTATACACAGAAATTGGAAGGAAAGCTTCTAAATTCAGTCATGTACTTGAGTACCTTTTCCCCCAGTGAATTACTCACCATCCCTTTAGTGAGCTCTCATCAGAGGAAGGGATGTACCCCAAAAGGGCTCCCCTTCTTTGACATCTATCAGCAGTGAATCTCAAGAAGTCTGAGAGGTATCACAGGTCAGGGAAAGATTAAGAGTCACAGCCCTCTGTGGTCATTGGGAGATCAAGGAACTCTTCACTTAGAACCCTTATTTATAGGACATCAAGACAATTGACGTTAGGCAGAAAACTTTGAATTCTAGCCACAATTCAGGTGAGGCAATCCTGGAATTTTCTCCCTACAAGAATTCTGGTACCACTAAGATCAGACTATGATTCATGGAGGAGTTTTAGGTAAGATGGGGGTGTATCTGGTCATCCCAACTCACTGCATTTGAACAAAGGCAAAAGTGAAACAGTGGCTTTGGCTGAAATCACAGAGGGCCTGGGGGAACTGCACCACAACATCTTGTGAGGTTCACTAGAGACAGTAGGTGATAATCTGCTCCTTACCTCCTGGAGCAGGAAGCAAGGTGGAAGCTGAGTGGTGGAAGGTCCACCAAAATCTGTAAACCTTGGTCCAAGGTGTTCTTAGTCCCAGTGACAGAGACTCTATCTGGCAGACCGATGATAAAAGAGAGCCAGGAATCTGTCAAAGAAGAAATTTCAGTGTACACTGAATGCAGCACCTTGGCCTGCTTGGCCATGCAGTAGCTCTCTGCTGGCTGATGGAGATGAGATGCTGGACTAGGTGAAGCTTCAGTACAGCCTTGCTCCGTGTATAGACACAGGGTAAGTTCTTGCTCTCGTTTTGTTAAAGACTATTCCTAAGCTCTTAGGCTAATAGCTTCTGAAGAGGCTTCTGATTTTGAATATTTCAGTTTTGTGTTTGCATTATGTAGCACATTTCAATTTCTACCTGAGTATGCTTAATCAATTATTTGATGAACAAGGCTGACACACCTCAAACTGTGCACTCCGAAGCCCGGACATTTCAGACCATTTGTTTATAACTAATTTGGGCTTATTTATTCAACTGGCAGCAGAGGACAGCCTGCAGTGCAAAGCCATGAGACACACAGCAGGTCACAGGTTCAATGTTTAGTTTCTCAGTATTGTTGGACTGCCGGTTTTAAACAGCAAAGCAAAGCCTGAATCAACACCTGCCATGAACGGGCAGAGAAGAGAACTTTGTCCTTAAACCTTTCTGACTCCAGTTTATGAGTAATTTATGTACCTCTCATTAACTTCAATCTGGAAGCCCTCAGTTGCTTTTAATTGTTGGCATGGTGAGCGTCAAGATCCCAGGATGACAGAAAAGTAAACGCTGTGACTGCAGCTCTGCTGGGCCCCTTGGAGTTCACTGCTGTTCTTTATTTGTTGCTCTGGATTCTTCTGTCATTGTTCCTGTGACTGACAGTGCCTAGGATCTCATATTACATGCACTGTATTATTAAAATAAACAGTTGTCTGCTGAAACATAAAATCAAAGCCTTCCTGTTTTTGTCTGTTGAACTGATACCAACATCTTTTTTATTTCTGTCCTGTAGATCAATAATAATAAAATAAATTGCCCCCCTCCTTCAGTAGCTGTGCAAACAGAGGTGAGGCACACGGATGAAAAGTATTCAAAATGGGAACCTAAATGCAGAGGAACAACAGGTTGTTGATTATCAAATCTTATACAGATCAATCCGTGCCTTGCCAGAAACGCTAAATGCTGTTTTGACATCTGGTTCTCAGTCTTTGGTGCTTCATTGTGGCACTGTGGGCACCTTGAGGAGACTTAAACTTTTTCTTTAAGAAGGAAGGGAATACCCAGTGTACTTAACTCTCACTCTTTACTTCCTGGTAAACACCAGCACTGAGGAGTAAATGCATGAAATATGAAAGAATCTGAGATATCTTTTGTAGCCACACACTGGAATAAAAAATAACATCAACCCATTACCAGTTATCCAAGGGTGCCAGTGCCTATGTGGTTTGAGGAAAAGGGATCTGATTCTGCAAACAGCACTCCCAAGACTCCATCAAAACTGAAAAAAATATTGAATCTTAACTTTTTAACCTTATCCCCCGAATCCATCCTTGAGCTTCTAGCCTCATTTCCCGCAGAGAATGAAATCTCTGTGATCATGCCATCTGGCTGTCTGTCAGCCAGTATGTTCTGAACCTGCTTTCTATCAAACTGACAGAGGGATCAGGGCTCAAAGAGAATGAAGTGCCTATGAAATTCATGAAAATCGGCAGCTGGGTCAGAAACCCAGAGGAGTGCCCCTGCTGAAGGAAAGGTAGGCAGGATGCAGCCTCTCTACATGCTGCTTGCTAATGTCAGACATCACGTGCATGGCTCTGGGCTCACCAGGGTGAATGGTGCTTCTTGCTCAGCGAGGCTGAGGGTTTGCTGTTGGTGTAGCGGGTGATACAGCATGGGAAGGAGAGAAAGAGGCAATAGGGCACCTCTGCAGGAATGCAGATCTCATTAGTTCCCTAGGAGAACATGTTTTATGGTAAACTTCCACTTACACAACCATGCTGCTCCTCGGGACCCTGCAAAGGTGTGCATTTGTTTCTCACAGAGTAACCCTACAGGTGAACTTTTCTCCTCACTCCTGCACCCAGACCAGTCCTGTTGAGCTCCCATCATTTCCACTGAGCATGTAAACAGAGAAACTCAGAGCTCTTCCAGGGCTCTGGAGAGCATGGGCTCGCTCTTTGAAAGCATGTGAGTTATTAAAAGGTAGAACGGAAAGTACAGCCCAATTCAAAATTTCCCTAAAGAAAAATCCTAGTCAGGGAAAGTTTAGAATCTAAATGATTTCTCTTCCTCCTTCCTAGGGGAGTTTCAGTTTTTGTTTTCCATGTGTCGCTCTCAAGCTTCGCATACTTTTCTGGGGAATGGCAGCTGAGCATGCAAATACTTCTGGAGGAAAAGGGCTGTTTCACTTGAAGCTGTGCCTGTCCTGGAGCGAAAAACAGTGTTTTAAGAGATCTTACTCCTATATTTTAAATAATGGGAAGAATGTAATTTAACTTCCCCTTGGCAAACGTGCGTGCCATGTATATTTCCCAGATCAAACTAAAGCTTGTCCTTTTATGCTTACCTGTTACTGCACTTCTGTGTGGGCAAACCCATGACCTCAGACTTTAAGCATGCCACAGCCCCTCTAAACTGCATCTGGTCGGGTCATTTTGGTAAGGATTACTGTGGGCTGATCTACAGCAGGGGCGGCAGCTTGCTCTAGTTTACTCAGAATGGGTTTTCCTGTGATGGGAGGGAAGGTAGAGTAAGTTTTTGCCTTTTGACTGATTTATGAAGGGTGAATACGTAGCTCTGAAGGACTCGTGGAATGAGGCACTTGGGTGAAAGCTGAGTGCCCTGCTTGGAGGTAGGCTTGATGTGAATGGCTCATGTGGACAGGAGAGCCATCATTTTCATGAAGAACAGATGGGAAATATATTAACAGGAACTCTTTTCTCTCTGAGATTTCCTTCAGCAAAGCCACCCCAACCCTCACTTCTGTCTTTTTCTCAAAGACTCCATTACTTCAAGAAGGAGAAAGCAGTAGCAGGTCAGGATTTTCTCTCCCTCCACAGAGACCCACTGGAATTTAAATTTCACTTTCACCTGTCTTCTAAGAAATGGATTGAAGTCCTTCAAACAGGAAAACACTCACAGAAGAATAAAGCTCAGAGCCTGTTACATTTGTCATCTTGGTCAATGAAGACAGAAGCTTTAAAAATAAGTAGGCTATTTCAATAGTGAGGCCCCTGTGAAACTGCTGTCTAACTTCAGTCTTAGATCATGTTGGAGTTTCTGAAAGCATTACTCACCCACAGAGCTTACCGGTGTAAGATGGACTTTTACAGGCTGAGGGCTTTTCAAACAGACTTGTCCTCACTAAGCTTTCTATAGGGGATTTGGCTTTAGGTTCCCTGGAACCTGGTTTCAAAAGGGGCTGACCATACTCTCTCCACCCAAGAAATTTAATCAAAAGCCTCCTAAACGACTTCTCACCATCTGGGTCTCAGTAGCCTAAAGAGCAGCCAGAACTTGTTTCCAAAAATAATGTGTCATCAGCTTTCAGAGTTTCAAGATTTGTAAGTGCTTCTGTGATCAACCTCAAACTTCCTCAAAAATTCTCCAAGGGGAAAGAGCTCTTGCAGATCATGAGGAGAGGACTTCTTTGGTTTGTTTTTTTTTCTTTTTTCTTTTCTTTTTTTTTTCAGCTATCTAAAGGGGATGTCCAAACAGTTCCTCTGCTAGGAGCTGACTTGATTTGTTTTCATAAGGAAATTTTCCAGTATGTAATTTGGTAGAATTATGTCACTTGAGCTGCCCCTGCTTGTTCAGAAGGTGACAGAACGCGCTGGAAGTGATGCTGCTTCTTCTAAAACATGAGTGCCTATGCTGGGAGGAGATACATGCATATTGTTTGTAAGGCTCAGCTGTACTGTAAGCTCCTGGTTAGCTGAGCCGAGGCACATTGCTCTACAAGTGCTGTGACTTGAGATTTCAGATGTGGTTTTGGAAATGCCACCACATGTGGTCAGTCTTTACACAGCCGCTGCTCTTTTAAATGTGCAGAAAAAATGCTGAGAGGGGATTTCAGGAGGCTGGAAAACCCTTTTCCCCATCCTTTCATCAGTCACAAAAGAGGTTCTTTTAGTGCCAATTCTTGATACCTTTCTCGCCGACCCCAGCACCCAACAGTCAACCTTATTTCTATTCAGATCAATGCAGAGGGGGAAAGGAATAAAGGAGGAGGAACACTACCAGTGCAGGCAGTTGAGAAATGGGAGTGACCTATCTGATGGGAGGAGCACAGGCTCCTACACGTAAGAGTTTTCGCTGTGACGTGGGGCACCACAAGGTAAGACCTCTGGGGGATTCCCCAGTCTGTGTCCAGAAATATCACTCTAGAAGCAGAAGCAGTTTCACTCTGCTCTCACAGTCCATCCAGCAAAGAGGCACTGGGTTGCTGTTCTGCAATTTGAAGCAGCAGTACCCATGGCTTCAGCAGCCTATACTCTGCTCATCACCCTGTGCAATGGTATGTAGAGAGCCTTACATTTTTCATTAAGTTGGTTTTATTTTATTCTATTTATGTAATTTAATTAATCAATTTATTTATTTTTAATACTTATTTTGTGGGGATGTTTTGGGAAGACAGAAAAGATTACGTTGGTGATCACTTATAAAAGCAATTTATATCTCTGTGCTTGGCAGCTTGGAGCTTGATCAATGGAGCTGCTGTGGCTGTCCCAGATGTTGCTGTGACATGCTCTGAAGAAGCTCTGCTGCCCTGTAAAGTTCTTCAGGATTCCTCCATCACCTACCAGGCAGTGTCTTGGTACAAAGTAAGAAAAAAAGCCTAAGCAACTTGACTAGTCTGCTTTGCCTTCTCACTTGATACTGGCTTCTCTTGTACAAAATGGGCTTTTTTTTTGTGAAAGGGCATCCTTCTGTCAGTGCAGCAGAGATAAGGCAGCATTTGAGCTGATCATGGGGAACAGATGGTTTCTGTGTCATTGTAGACAGACTTTGAACATGACCCTTGCATTGCTCTTGGCCTGCTTTTCTATGTAACTATTCCTAGACTGCAGGGACCAGAATTTAGGGATTGTTCCAAGTGCAGCCTGCAAAACATCACTTCAAAGAGGACACTTTCCAGGATTTTCTTTAGAAAACCTTATAAAATCAGTGATGCTGTCTCTTGGTTAATCCTCCCCAGGAAGGAGCTGATTTTTAGTTTGCAATAGAAGAGCTAAACAAACAGAAACAATTACTTTGAAAGGCTTGTCTAGCTAAGGTGAACATAAGGGAAGGATATGCAGAATACAGACAGAGAGCAAGAAATTCTGAGTCGTCTGTTTGTAGAGGTAAACTAAGTCACATTTTGGCTTCCCTGACTTACCTGCAATCTCCAAGGCAGGAGTACCCTGCTTGTCGCCTGTCTGTGGGAGCGCTACAAGAACCCATTGGTTAATGAGCAGAAGGTACTATTTACCACTTTCAGTATGGAATTTCTCAGAGAAAAAGAGGCAGAGTTGTCCACTGGTCGAAGAAGAGTCCATTGGCTTGCTCTTTTAGGGACCGTGTGTTCACATATCAGCACACAGACTGAGTTCATAGTGTGTGCTGCTTAACAGGCAAAAGGAGGGTTTTGTCATGCTGTGCCCCTGTTTTTGATGGGCAAGAACTGTTTATTTATCTCTGCCAGGACATAAAGCCACAGCCATGGCTTCCCCAGCAGTTTGGTCAGATGTAGTTTTTAAATTATTCCCCCACAGTAAATGAATCGATCGTGTAATCAGACTTCTGCAGCTGAACCTGCCAACACATCTGACTTGCAGCACAACACTGAGCACATCCTTCAGGGCCCAGTGGCGGCTAGAAGGGACAGACAGCCAACAGAAGCTAAAAGCCAAAAGCACTGTGAAACCCTGTAAGCCCAATTCTGTGTTGTCACATAGCTCTTTTAGCTCCACCTAGGCACAAACAGATTGCACGTGCAAGGGGGGGGGGGGGGGTGATATTTGATGATGCCTGCTGTGTATACCCCCTCTTGGCAGCCCTTACCTGCGCTCCTCCTCTTTCCAGTGCTCTGGCACTGGCACTGCCCTGTCCGGCCAATCTCCTCTCCCTTATGGTCCTCATCTTGTTTCATCTGTTTTGCTCAGGAAGTGCAGTCCTTTCACTGTCAAACATGGTAGGACCTCACGCCTTTTTGCTCTGCTGGCACTGGCATAAGAACTACAAGTGTTAAATCAAATCATCAGCAGTGGCTGCCATCCACAGGGATTGATACAACTGTTACTATGTCCTTCTGGTTATCTGTCCCAGGGGTGAGATGTAAAGTAGGAATGGGAAGTTAATGCCACTCCTGGAGATGCTAACCCAAGCCACAGCCCTAGCCATAATAGGAAAGCACAGCATCAAATCTAAAAAGGCCTCTCCATGGGACAAAGTGATTTGCTCTCCATTTTGTGCTGGGGAAATGATGCTTATTCCTCTTTTGGAGCTAGCTGATTGGCAAAACCCAGCCTTGGAATGTGCTTCCCAGACCCCTCTGCTCTGCAGTCCTCTCTGCTTGTTGTCCCCTAGTTGTCTGTGTGCAGCAGTCCCCATCCTAAACTTCAGGATCTCAGGGGAATGTCTGGGTGTAACTAGGCTGCCCAACGCAGAATTAAGCTGCTATTTAAAAAACAACTGTTGAAGGATTAATCAATAAACACCACATATACCCTCAAAGGGCTAATTAAAAGGTAATTCCGACCAATGGTATGAAATTTCAGACTGTAAAGTTTAAACAGCTGTTAGGCTAGATCTTTTGTGCGAGGTCACTTTGAACTGTGCAATAAATGCAAGCAATTAACCTTTGCTTCTGCTGCTTTAAAAAATTATGGCGACAGTGTTATAGTGCTGCACGTGCAGCTGCTTGCACAGGGTGAACTCGTGGTAAAAACCCCCTCTTCCCACTGGCACCTCTGCATGCTTCGACCAAATAAGGGATACTTTTATGTAATTTTCTATGACCTGCTTAAAAAAGAAGTGCTATGCTATTTAAAAGTACCCGCTTTTACAGTTGTGTGTGAAGAACTAGTAGTTTGAAGGAGTTAATATTCTGGTGTCCAAGTGCAACTGAAAGTAAAAAGGAAGCCTTGCAGTCATCAGTTTCTTCGCTTTTGCTAATGTCTCAGATTGCAGATAGGCATGTGTGTTTCATCTGTCCAACACCCAGAAATATCCTTATCTCCTTCTGGATTGTTTGTAGGCATGGGATCGAGTGTAGGAATAGTTCTGTGCGTTCATAACAGTGGTACCCATTAAGAGTGGTCCACTCCTAGGGACACAGGGCAACTCATGTGCTATAAAACCATGAGCAACGCAGATGCTTTCTAGCTGAGGACAGGGCATAAACACACAGGCACTGGCAATTGCCCATGGAAAGACTGGTTTGAATTTCTGTGGCCCATCTATGAAATAAGAATCTGGGTAATGAAACTTCGCTTACCTTTCTGCCTCACACTGCTACTGAATACTGAACAGTTTGTCTTTGAAAACGAGAACCACTTCATAAAAACACATAACTATCACTTTATATCCAGCCTGAAAATCAAGTTGAAACATACCCAGATGAAGTCCCAGTGGTTATTTAGTTATGTTGTTCATGTGATAGCCAGAACAGTCTTAATTTAAAACAGATTTTGAGGAAGAAGAGGGAAGGCTGCACCTCAGTGGAGGAATAACACTTTACAGCACTTCCCCGAAAAACATAAAACTGTGGCAAAATTAGAGGAGGAAGTTGTATTGTAGAATAAAAGGAGATCTTACAGATGTATCACATTAATTTCACCTTCTTTCAAAGGAAATAGCTTCTACTAAATGTGCATTGTTATTATCTATTAGAATAGGTAAATATTTTCTGTATTACTCCGGTCTGATGGGTAACATACCCAAAGAAACACAGTCAAGCTCAGACATCTATCTAGCTCCAAGGGGCTCCAACACATTCATGACTGAGATGAAAAGGGAGCTGTGATCATGACCAAAACAATTATTTTGCTTGACATGAGCTACTGCTTTGTGCCCTTAGCTTAACAAATAGAAAGGCTCTGTGGCTAAGTCAGGGAATTGTCTGACCAGGCCCAGATAATGTGTCACGTGTGATTCCTTTGCTGTTGCTTTGAGTTCTTGGTGGGTTTTTTGGTGGTTTTTTTTTTTTTTTTCCTGCTTGTTTTTCTTCTAAAGCACACTCAGAGTTCACTCACATTTGCTCACAATTTATGTAGGGGGTTTTGTGTGTATGTGTGTGTGTTTTTCCTCAAATTTAACAGTGGTATCTCTATATAATACCATATAGGAACCATATGAATGCACCTTCAGCACTAATCAAATGTGAAAGTGCTTTAGTGCTGCAAAATGCACCTATTAAGTGGTTTCAGCTCAGTTGTGATTCATTACATGCTGGCTGTCAGGCATTGCCAGGATTCTAGATATTTTACTTCAGAAAATAAATTCCTTCTGGCTGGATATAGAGTGTTTAGATTTCTTTAGCAGTCAAACATTTAAGCTTGGTCTTTATTCGTGGCAAAATTTTACACAAAACTATTTTTACAATCATCCCACCCTCAGAAAAAAGAAAATAGATTTACGTTAATGCATTCTGCCTTTAAGCTGGCATCAGTTTTGGACCTGAACCATTTTTGTTTCAAATAAAAATTGGCTTTTATGGGAAAAGTGGATTGTATTGGCAGTTTGATTTACCTAGGAGCCAAAGTATCGCCTTAGTCTGGGAAGGGTGTGATGAGAAAAGGTATTTAATGAGAGCAGAGAATATGAGTTGACTTGAAACCAGGTTTCTCTCACATATACATGATAAAAGTAAGCTTTAATTGATTAGCTAGGTGCAAGCACTACAGCATGGGTGAATTGCTTCTGTTTAGTGACATGACTGTGTAATGCTATAGCAGTTTTCAAAACTGCAGATAACAGACAGCCTGCTCAGAACAGGAGAAGGGCTCTTCCTCTTCCACCTTATTTTTGAGCTCCCTGAAGAAGAAATATTTGCTAAAGAGCTTTAAAATATTGGAGGTATTATTCTACCTATTTGTCGTAGTTAATCCAGTCAGAAACCAGAAATCAGCTCAGTATTACTTTCAATCAAATCTGAAAATATTTATATCCCGCAATATCAACACTTTCACTACTCTTACCAATAAGTTCCAGGCTAAAAGAAACTTACAGCCATCAGCCAACTGACCAGAGAATGATAGATTCATAGAATCCTTACATTTGGATGGGACCTTTGAAGGCCACCCAGTCCAACTCCTTTGCAATTTACAGGGACAGTTAGATCAGGTTGCCCATCCTTGCCTTGAAAGTCTCCAGGGATGGGGCATCAGCCACGTCACAGAACACATGTGAGGAAATCATATCCTCTTTCCATCAAATGTATCCAAGCTTTTGAGAACTGGCATAACTTTCGCTGAAACTCGCCATAATAAGGTGACTAGAGAAAGTTGCTCAGGACTGTGCCCAGGTAGGATTTAAACATCTCAAAGGGTGAAGACTCCACACCCACTCTATTTCTTCTCATTGCTTTGGAGGTGATGAGGAACAATGGATTTTACTTCCCTAGCTGACTTCTGAAAACATGGCCGCTGCCTATGATGTGCTTGACAGAACAAACAAGCAGGCTGACATTTCTTTTGCTGCTTAGTTTTCTTGATGGAGGTTTTTATGCAGCAGAACGATGCTGCCTGCCTGCAGGTTCTCACTTCAGTAGTCTCTAGCAGCCAACACGGGGATGAGATCCTTTCAAAGCCCATCAGTAGCATTCCTATTGGTCCCTGCATGACTCTTGATTTTCCTTTTGCATTTTGGCAAAGGCATTAACAAATATAGGAGCAGGAAAAGATCAACTCCCTCTCCTCCTGCCAGCAGGTTGGAAGGGAAACAAAATAAATGCAGAAAGCATTTTGTCATGGATTCAAGAAGACAGACCCCACGCAAGTGGATTGCTGACACTAACAGCGTTTGCCTCGATCTCTCAGTGCTGGTGTGGAATTAATTAGGTGGCAGCCCTGGCAATTACCTTGTGGTGTGCTTTCTGAAGGAGAGCCAGCATGGGTTACTGAGCTGTACACATCCATCTGGAGAGAGATTGAACAATGCTTCTTGGGCTTCCTTTGAAATGATGGGGCATAGGGCCTTCCCGCGGTAGCTTGCTCAAGTGTTTCCTCACTGCTCGGGGAGGGCTTGGTGTGTTTTGACGAGATGGCAGGAGCCGAGATTGAATTGGTTCAGGCATCGGAGGGGTTGCAGTGACCTCTGAACAGGGATGGCCGCGCTGCTTGTAGGGGCTGGGAAAACGCCACCAGGTGTCTCTGTAGCCTCAGAAATGCAGGAAGGCTGCGAGCACTGAGCAGCACCGCTCTCGCCTGCCTCTGCTCCAAGGGAAGGGGAGATTTAATGGAGAAGGAGCGGCACGCAATCTTAGGATTGCAGCCGCACGCACGAACCGTTCTCCTCCTTCCCAAAGGCAAAGGGTCGCGACCCCTCATCCAGGGCTCTCCTGATTTCTGCCCTGGCGAGGGAGCCCACGGGTAATTGATGAGGCCATCACGTAACTGTCTTTTATTCTGCAGCAAAGGCATAGTTCGTATGTCTCTGCAGGCTCTGCTCTACTTGGCCTTACACAGGAGTCCCTCTGACCAGCCTGTCCCCAGGATGCTGTCACAGTACTTGCCTTTAAACTGCGCACCTCAATAAGCTCTGGAGGCAATAACAAAGCTCAGTGACCCCTCTAAAATGAGAAAGTTGAATCATAGGGTACGTGGTCTTTGTTGACTTCTCCCTTACGCCAGCAGCGATTACAATCGCATGCAGAGTGATCAAAGCGTGACCTCAGTTACAAGTATCACTGTACCATTTACCACCCTGGACAACAATTATTCGTGCTATCATTGATAATTATTATTAAAACAAACAAACAAACAAAAACAGAAAAAATCCAGCCAACAAACAAATGAAATAGGGCACACAGGCTTGTTCTCTTTATTGTGTTATGGGTAGTTTTGCATTTCACCGAGGAAGGGGGTGGCAAAGGAAGGGAAAGTGGTGAAAATGAGATCGGAGGGAGGTCAACTCTATCCACTTAACTGCTATTGACCCACGTGTAACCGGAGCTGAACCCATCCCGTGGACTCAGATTGCTCTGGCTACAGTCCTGGCAGCATGCAGGGCCTGAAGATATCACTGTCCCCGTAATAAAGTGAGTCCCAACAGCCTAAAAGTGACCATAGGCACTGCTTGTCCCTGAACTGCTTGGGATCAGGCATAATAAGGAAGAAGAGCCAGGATAAATTTACAGGGGGATTAAGAGGAAGAAGGTATTTTGTTCTCTCTTACTGGGTAAAGTGTGGAAAGTCCCAGGGAATTACTGCTCTGTATTTTAGTTATGTGCTTAGAGAACTCCCCCCCCCCCCCCAAAAAAAAGAAAAAGAAAAACCACCAAAAAAAACCACTTTCTGAGAAAGGATAAAAAAAATAATGAAAATGTTGTGGTTTTGTCTGATTCCCCAGTTCCTGAAAAGTTTTCCAACTTGCAGCTTATTTTACACCATTTTGCACAGAAGTACAAGAGAGTGTCAGGCCTGTATTTCTCTCCAGATCCTTGAGTATGCTTTCCTCATGCAAACACAGGAATGAGAAACCAGATTCTCCTATCCTCAGCTGTGTTAATTTTAAGAACTTCCAGCGTAACCATTGCATTCTGATGCAGTAGCTATACCGATAGAATGTAAGCACTGACATGCAGCCCAAAAATATGTCTATTAGAATAAAATAAGAAATAACACTAAAAAAGCTTTGGCTTACATTAGTGATAGATTTGGCTGAAAAATCAAGCCTTGGACTGTGTGAGCCAGCTCTGGCTCTGCTGGTCCACAGAAAGCTCAAATTCATTGATTGCTCAGGAAACCTTCACACGCTGCCTGGAATCCCAGGGAGACTTTGAATAGGAATGGACATGTACTAATTCAAACCCTTCTCCCATCTTTCAGATCAGGTTAGGGGATCCTCTGTTCTTTGTGGTTCCTAGCCAATTGTCATTTTCAGTGCATCTTATCGCTCCACCATACAAGCTGTTCTGGGAATACGCTTTATTCCTCCCGTAGCCTCTCAGCAATGCCAAGGAATGTAGCTCTTCTGGTTACAATTAAGAAATTCAACATACAAATGCTCCCAGAGCACACCAAAAACCTGCTTGTGACCTTCACGCAAGTGAATCCAAATGAGTCAAAGCAATTTGTGTTCTTTGTTTTCAACTGAGAGTTGAGGGGAGGGGGGTCTGCTGCTCCTCCGGAGAGGCACTATGCTTTCTGGGGGCAGGCTATACTTTCTTCAATATTGTGTCTATTTAGACAAATAGTCAAAACCTTTTTGATTGTGAGCATGAATGTACTATTCACCCTTGAGCTTTTTTTCTCCTCATCTCTCTTCAGCCTCTATTTTCAGCCATAAGCCAGCTTTCAAACTCTCTCCTCTAGAATTTAGGATGACTCTGTTGCTCAAGACAAGAAACGTATTTGTGTTTTCCAGATGGCCGGAGTTGGTGACAGAATAGCATGGAAATTCCTTGATGTGGAATCTCATTATCCAAAAGGACTGGGAGGCTCCCTGGAGCTCTCCAACAACACCTTTCAGCTGAGGATCAGAAATGCCACCAGCCAAGACAGTGGCACGTACAAGTGCACTTTGGGGGAACAGAGGGGAGACCGCAACCTGAGTGGCATCATCACATTAAAAGTAACAGGTATCATGTTCTGTTAGCATTTCATGAAAATAACAGTTTAAAAATATTTTACGGACACCAGAAAAGCATAACACCTTATTTTACATTTTAGGTTGCCCTGGAATAGAAGATGAAAAACTGAAAAAATACAAAACTGAGCTTTTCATGCTGACTTGCCTTGGGATTTTTTACTTGTTGCTCATCTTCTTTACTTGCGTGAGTAATTCCCTTTGTTGTAAAGAAATCAAGCAATCCAAACTACCAGAAATACCCTGCTCATTTTCTCTGCTTGCACCACCTTAACAGAGCTGTTCAGAAGTTGGCTAATATACTTAATTTATGACCAAATCTTTCAAATACTCACACAGTGTTTTTCAAATCCAGGCAGAAACTCAGGTGCACAAGGAACACAGGATGAAACCCCAAAGAGATAAAACATTTCACTCCACCCTCAGCTAACTCAAAGCAGATGGTTATTTTCCCTGCTGCTCATTTCTTCTTCCAGTTACTCCAAGTGCAAGTGCTCTTTGGTTTAAGAGTTAAGAGCGCAACAGTCCTTCCTGACTGGTAGTTGGAAGCAGAGTGTGCTCAGACAGAGAGGCGCAGGCTTCTGGGTTCCAGATCCCACCTATGGCATTGTTTTGCAGGACAGAACAACAGACAAATTCAAGTCTACCTGATTGTTGCTTCATTTTTCATACCTGTAAAGAGAAACATAGAATCATAGAATCATAGAATCACAAGGTTGGAAAGGACCTACAAGATCATCTAGTCCAACCGTCCTCCCATTACCCTTGCTACCACAAGCCACTAAATCACAAAATAGTGGTGATAGCCATATGCCAGATGGGCATTTTTGTCAAGCTCTTTGCTCTTAAACTATTTAATATCTCTGGAAAAGAATTAATGTGAAATCGAAACAGCAATGTTATAAGCAAAGGCAACCATTAATAGTTCAGCAATGCCTTAGCTTGTGAAATGTCAGTGTAGAAATACTACAAGAATGCAGTGCAACACGAATACCCACTCCTTCTCCTAGAGATTTTATCTCTACCCTCAGTTCTGACTGGTAGCTCTGCAGAAAGCGGAGAGAGCATGTTCACAGAAGCAAGCTCACGGCCTGTCTGTGATAGAGGTGAACCAAGCACAAAACCCAGGCGACTTGCAGTTGCAGTTCTTGACTTAGAGTCATTGTGAGCCTCAACCAGCAGCATCTCTAAACAATGGGCTTGTTCCTCCCTCCCACTTCCTGTGGGAATGCTTTGAGATAGAGTTACAGATAGCATTGTTAAAAACAAAGAGAGAACAACCCCAACATTTTGGGAGGACAAATTGAACTTTTTGCTGTCTATTTCCATATCTGCCTTATTGTTTTGTTCATCAGCGGATGAATCGTAACTGTTGATTGGAGAATATCTAATTAGCTGCAGCTAAATGCAGCTTTTCATGTACCTTCAGGGAGCAATTAAATTTATGCCTGTCTCTTTCTTAGATTGACAATCTTGCCAGTAATTTGTGCTGTTCAGACTAAAGTTTGACAAGATAAATCTTGTAGGAATTTGTTAGGATGAAAGTATGAAAGCAAGGATATCACTCAGAAAAGACAGATGCCTCTGTTCTGCTCAGTGTCCTGAAAGAATTTCAGATCTCTGAAGAAACTTCCCATTCTCAGAGATAAAAAAGAATCCAGTTTTATTTGGTGCTGTTAAAAAGTGCAGAGCAACATCAGAAGATAACCATTCTGATGGGATGACCCATATCTTACTCCTGGGTGAGAGTCCAGTTTCAGGTATCAACCTAGCTCTCATCAACGTTTAATATTGCCCTGTTTTCACAAAGGAGCTCTGTTATTTAAAACGTCTGTTAAGTTCTTACAGGTTGCCTTGTCCTCTCTGTTCCTAATCTCCACTAAATTCAAAAGTGACATTAGGTTTAAGATTGGTGGCAGTTCTGGGGCTTCACCTTGACAACACGATGAAAATATTTTGTAGACTGGCCTGTGTTGAGGACAGGTACAAATGCATTTGATGCAAAACATCCTTGCATGAAAATATGAACCATATAGAGATTTCTCTTTGTGACTTTTTGACCTACAATGCTCACTGACTGGGCAAACAACAATACCTTTCTTTTATACTGGATGGTTCTGTTGACAAATAAATGCAAAAGATTTAACGAGTTAAGGAGAAAAAGCAAAACTTATGAACTTCAAAAATGTTCTGTACACAAAAACTCTCAATTTTAAGTCTTCTTTTCTTTTTTTTTTCTATTCTAGACGTGTCTAAGAAAAGAGAGTATGTCTCCCAGTGATAAAAACAGAAGAGATTCAAAACACGCTCTCACTCTCATCAGCACACGTGAAATGACAACATTTCGGGTTTTAAACAGTGGCAGCACGTGCAAAAGTGGACTTACTTCAAGTTCTATCTAAATTGGCACTGTTGATGGCACCATAGGCTCATCAGTGAACATCTGCCATGAGATAGATAGCGGAGTGAAATGAAGAGGGGTGAAATGGTGATGTATGGCTGCTTCAGGACTGCCCGACATTACGGGTAACCTGTCAGTGATGTGCTTGTTCTGGACAAGCCATCAAAAAGCACCATTTTGCACTACAGTAACTTCTCAGTGCTAGGTGGCTAACAAATGCCATTGCAGCTACACAGCCATGTTACAATGCTGTTAAGAATCTGGTATCAACATTTTTCACTCCGCCACGCAGCCCTCTTCTTCAGACAGACTATTTTTGTGATGTGAAGATTGGGTAATAGGGGGACCATGGCAGTGCAAAGGCTGGAGGTTGGGCTTGTCAGTGAGTTAACCAGTATGATGAAAAGCCAGCTTCCTGCTGTTGTCCTGGATGAATCACATCAACATTCATTTTTAAATATTAGACTGACAGATAAGCTGAAATGTAGGAAGGAAGAAAATACTTTGAAAATCTTTCTGGACTGAGAAGAATCCTATCTCTGCAAGAGAAGTAGGGATGCACTTGCACAGTGGGTCCATCAGACATTTTCTAGAGGCATCTCTAGATGGGTTCATCCATAAGAGGCTTCTGTACAACTGTTAACTTTAAAGTAGCAAAAATAAGAGGGAAGCAGCGTGCAATTTTAAGGACATGCAAAGAGGACTTTGTTAGTGGTTTATAATACACAAAGTCAGCTATATGAAATGGTGCCTCCATCGATCAAATTACAGCAGTAATGGCCAAGGGAGGAACAGACCAACTACATCTTTAGGACGTATTGAGTCAGCCGTGGAGAAACAGGAACAGAAGATGAGGCAAACAAACCCCAGCTTTACAGAGTGTAGTTTATGTGAAACAAGGCTATGAGAGAAGCTGAATTCAGGCTCATGGTGCAAGGGTGAGAAGACTTGTCATTTAGGGCTGAAGAGGGCAAGAGTTACTTTGGAGGTTGAAATTAAGTGAACACCTTTACAGTGCTGCTGGTAAAGCAAGTAGAGTCTAGAGTGACTGTGGATGTTTATGCCACCATATGAAGATTTGTGCCATAAAATGAGAATTTGCAAACACATGAGAACACAATCAATACCTCCTAGACGACAAGCCAGCCAAGCAAACAAAAGCCCTTTGAAAGCTAAACTGCAGCATTAGGATTATTCAATGCAGTTTGGAATTTCGGGCTGTGACAAGGAGGCTCTTTCTATAATCCTTTGACTAATTTTGAAGCGATGATGGGAGGAAAGCACCGTGCATCACTCAGCAGCGTCTCTGTGAGTGGGGCAGATGTCTACATTGATGGAATCTGAGGGGCTTCTGACGAGAAGAATGATTGCAAAGGGGTATGGAATTTACTTGGGGCATGGTAAATTGACATCAAATTTGCTTTCTTATAATCAATTTTTACATGTAAATGTGTGTAACATACTTGAAATAAAAATTCAGAGATAACGTACCGTTTGGTTTTCTGCATGCCACATATGGCAAATAATCCCAGAGATACTCCGTATCAATTGCGATTTCTTTTACAATCAACTTAATTACATCAAATAATGTAGATGTCTGATCCAGCCTCTTCGGTGGGAGAAGGCATGTGTGTGTGAATAATTGATTAAGCAATGGATAATTTTATGCATTTCTAAAGAATTAAGATCATTTGAATTTTCCTCGAAATTCCACTTTCTGTCCAAAGAATGTTCCAAAGCACCTGTCCCCTACTGACAGACAAGTCATTAAGAAAAACACAAGGATGCTTCAGTCTACCTGTGTTGCTTCTAAACACGGGGCACCATCATGGCTGACCTGCATGTTTAGATGGCAGTAATATGAGCTGAACTGTGAATGTGTAACAGCCCCCTAAGTGACCCAGGTACTTCAAGCTTCTCCATGTGGTCAGGATTACATAATATCTGATTGTTTCTTTTTCTTTTTTTTTTTTCTTTTTCTTTTTTTTTTTTTCTTTTTGATTTTTTCTCAGCCTATTTACCGATTTCTTTTAGAGGAGGATGCAAGAGGCAAGAAGGGAAAATTCAGGTGACGGGGGTTGATAATAAATCAGCAATCAAGGCTGAAACACTTTTTAAAAACTGTTCCTTCTGATGTATACCCGGGATCAGATCAGGATTGAATGAAAAAAGGAGACTCTGTATAAACAACAGTGCCCTTTTTTTTTTTTTTTTGTCCTGATCCAAACTGTTTGCAAGGTGGAAGACTGGGCTGGAGGCTACAAATTTCATGATCAGAAGTTTCAGGCTGGCAGATCCTGGAGATTTGCTGCAGACCCCACTGTAGAGGCGATTA
Organism: Perdix hodgsoniae; assembly: GCA_035772895.1. Taxonomy (NCBI): domain Eukaryota; kingdom Metazoa; phylum Chordata; class Aves; order Galliformes; family Phasianidae; genus Perdix; species Perdix hodgsoniae. Next base: position 314,499 of record JAPSGF010000170.1, read on the forward strand.
TTTCAAGGCCACTTAAATGTGTTAAAGGAGTTGAGAAGGAGTAAGCAGTGATGAAGTCTTATGCCAAGACGCTTGACTGAATTGAAGAGTTAGAAAGAAACACACAGCTTCCTAAAGTGACGAAGGTGCTTGCACGTCTGGCATGTAAAGAATCTGTTACCGTATTGTAGGACAAAAGCTAACATTAGCTGGAAATAATATGACTGAGATCCAGACAATTGAAAGATAAAAAAAGCTAATATATTACAGAGCCTTCAGCACTAACAGAACAAGAAATCACATCTTGGCTGACAGTCTTACAGAGTGAGCCACACATTTCTCAGCATAGCATCCCAGAAGAGACAGTCCTTTTCTTGCAACATGGATCTGAGCATCTAAACAGCCCATTCTGAAATGACTGCCCAGCCATCCCACTGGGATGAGCTCATGCACACGTTCTTCAGATTCCAGAACTGAAGGGAGCACATCTGTCTATTGCACAATCTAGACACTGTTTTGATTATACGAAATAATTGCTTTCTTGGACAGAAACATTTGTTCTCTTCACCATGACTCTTCTCATCAGTGTCTTTAATTTTCTAAGATATTAGCATATGTGCATGCTAGCACGGTTCTTTATACTGCTTTCTTACAATGCTTTTTAGAATCAGGAATTCAAAGGATCTCAAAAAACCCAGGAGGTAGGAAATGCCATTATCTTTATTTTTATAAACTAAAGCTGATGACACCTGGAAATCAGATCATTTCTAAAGCAGGCTGGGTCAGAATCCAAAAATGAGCTGAGATTTCCCAACTATGCTGTGAGCGCCTTAACACAGAAATTTACTTCTTAATATGTTTTGCTTGTTTTACATTTTTTGTCATTGATCCCTGCCCCCGACCAACACCTCAACGTGTATTTTTGCATTGCTTTGTCCAAAGGTGAGCCATCTGCATTCAAAGATACCAATAAGCGCTGTATGTGAAATGACACATAAAGAGCTACTTTGTATGCCTGTGATTAAGGAATATGCAGACAAACAGTGTACCACACAGGGAAATTACCCCCAAAGAGAAACTGCAACTGAAGCTAAATGAATATACAAAATAGCAGTGAGGGAAAGCTAAAGGACATAATCCACAAAACGCTGAGCGTGTGAGTTATAGCCCTGAGCTAAGCCTGATTTGTGCAGCTGGCACTTACACAGCAGATAACCCAGGCTGACAGTGACCTTGACAGCACTGCTGCAGTAATATTTGCTGGGAAGGCTGAACAGGTCTCCACCTATTTCTCCTGAGCAGGAGCTACCAGCACACTGGTATTCACCAACACGTGCCAAAGCAATCCCTGTGAATGGTGTGGAAGCACCTGTACCTGAATTTTTTCTGCCCTGGGTGGGATGCTTTGGAGGTACAACAACTCCACCCCATGCTCCAGCTGTGGAATTAAAGGCAAAGTGAAGGCCCATCCCCCCCCCCTCTTCTCCTTTTTAAGTAATTACCAGCAAATCCTAACTCTAATTTATTTGGAGAACGGGCTGCTGGGGAGATTAAAGAGTTACAAACAAAAGCAGTATCACGTTTTTTTGGTTAACGATCTGTTCCCTCTCATTTCCCTGCCAAGGCCGGTGTTTGCAGTGCTCTGCTTTTCGCTGACTACGGCTGATACTCCTCCTGCATAAAGCTGTGGGAAAAGCTCCACGAGGGTTCTGGGGCGATCGCGTAAATCCCCAAAAATCCACCAAGGGAATGGGTGGTGGCAGGACTGACACGGGCCTCTGCACGGGCTGGTGGGCCTTTGAAGGCTTCATTTTACGTCTGAGCCCTGCAAGCCTTCCCACCCTCTGATGGAAAAAGCTTGCCACATCCCCGCAGCTGAGCTACATGTGCGTCTCTCATGCCATAAATGGACAGCCTCTGCTGAGTTTAAGCCTTTGCTTTGCTACAGTGATTCCAGACAGACGTCACAGCCAGAGCAAAACAAAACAAGCAAACAAGATCGAAGGTGAGGGGCAAGAACTGGGAGGAGAGTCTGTATTTCTCCAAAGGGAAATACAGACTACACAAACCCAGCACAAACCTGGGGCTGGCTCTCTGTGGAGCCTTTCGGATGCTTCTGTGAAGGCGTAAGAACACCCCGTAGTGGTTCTGTATTTATTTTTTAATTATTATTTTTATTTATTTGTTATTTTTAAACACTTGGACCGTATGCCTCAGTTTCCTTAGCTATAAATGGGAGAGAATGTGTTGCCTTGTAAAAGAGGCAGAGAAAATGGCAATATTTATACCTCATTGCCTACTTGGAGCCAAAAGAAGGTTAATGCCTACGTTGTCCTTCAGATGAGAAGACACGAGGCCTGAAAAGCTGGGCATCAACATTAAGGAAAAGCAGTCCTGCTGTTCGAAGAAACCAGAATAATAGAGGCTGGTAAAAGTGCAGGAGTGCCTGCAAATGCTGGGGTCTAGAGCAAGCACCTGTAACACGAATGTGTGACAGTTTCCACCCACTCCCTTTTGCTATTTTCATCCCATCTGAATTCCAGCTCTGCCAATTCACTCTCACATCTGTTCTCAGACTTGGTATCAATGCCGATTTAATCACATTCCTTCCATTTACTGAGCTGGAAGTGCAGGGCTATGTATGAGCAGAAGGAATTAACCCCTTCCCTCCACTGGCCCTGTTAGTGCTCCTCCAACACCATGTGTCTGCTGGTGGACAGCCAGCTGATGAGGAGTGCTTGCCCTGTGAGTAGAGGCTTGTTCAGCCCAGAGAAGAGTTACCTTTGGGGACACAGAACAGCAGCCCCTAGTCATTCTAAAGAGATTATCAGGAAGCTGGAGCTGACCTCTTCATAGTGGCGTTCGGTGGAAATATTAAAGGCAATGGATATATGTTGAAATGAGGGTAGTTGGGTCTGCAATACCTTTTTGCCCATGAGGATATCCAAACAGGTTTCTCACAGAGCCTGTGCAATCACCATCCTTAAAGATTTCCAAGGCAGAAATGGCTAAAACCCTGAGCCACCCGGTCAACCCCACAGCTCACCCTGCTTAGATCAGGAGGTTGGCCTAGAGACTCCTGTGGTACTTTCCAACCTCAGTTATCCCATAGGCCTGTACTCTTCATGATCAGAGTGCCACTGTTCATCACTACTCTTTGAGATTTCCATCACACTGTGTATATACTTCTCTAAGACATCTGCTCTCTGCCACTTATGACCAGAGGTACCTCAAAAACTTTATGCACTGCAGCACGAAGAACAGCTGCAAAACTGAAAAAAGAATGAACAATTTTGTGCCTCAAAAAAGGACGATGAATTGCTGTTAGAAACAGGACAATAAAAATTCAGGCTTAATGTTCAGCACTGTTTACAACAAAGTTGATTCTTGCTGCCTTGTGAAGCAGTGCAGCAGGAGGGTTGCTGCTGATGGAGCTGGACACAAGCTGTTCTCGCTTGTCTCTGTACCACCTCGCACAGCTCCTGCCTTTGGGCTCTCAACTATTCCCCTACCTTGGAAAAATGTGCAGTCCCAAACCAGGTGCTTGGATCCTTCTGATAGGCTGCAAGATGTTGCTCTGGAAGGTACATCCTTCAGCTGAGCTCTTGCAGACTTTAGGACTGAAATTACAGAGAAACTCCCTTTTTCTGTCTTGCTTTCTAGAGATAGCACCAGGATGATGATATTAGGACTTTGGAGTGCTTCTATACTACAGTGAGTGGGTTAATAGATAATCTGTGTGGGTCTCTTTGGAGACTGCTTGGCTTGCAAGCAGAAATGAGAGATCTGCACACTATATTGGCACTTTTGCTAAGTGCACAGAGCAGTATCTACAAGCAAATCAGGCTGCCAGGCCCTTTGTCCTACTTACTACACAAACACACTGAGGTGGATTAAGATCCAGGCAGATGTGACAGGCTCACTGCCCTCTGCTTAAATGATGGTTACAGTACTGTTTAAAGTGCTCCTTCCCTTGGAAAACAGCAACAACAACAACAAACATCAACAAAAATAAGAAGCACTCCTACAACATTTACCACTGCTCCAAACGACAGAATTTGTCCATGTTTGCAATGACCCTGAAGAGGACAGTCTCCTCTCAATTCATGCTTCCCGTCCCTTAGGCAGGTGCCAAATCTCCTGGGTTTTTCTTCTCACAGCTTCTTTCCATTTCACTCCGCCTTAACAGCTGTAAATGTCTCTGGTAAATCGTGCTAGTACATTTCCATTAATATTAGCAAAAGAAAAAAAAAAAGCCAGCTCTGCTGACAAAAACTGTCGGTGTATGAAGATTAATCTTTATATAGCATGCAGAACACAAGTCTGTTCTACATCTTCCAGCACAGCCTGTACCTTGTTTCTTCTCCTTCTCAACAATTGCTTTCAAGAAGTCGCCGTATTTTAGCATTAATATGTTCACACCTCTATTCTCTCAGGCTTCACAATTCATGCTGTAGTTGGCAAACTATTTCTCCTCCTGCTAGCAGTGCTGAAGACAAATGGAGTTACCCAAATTCCTACGAAGTAAAATACAGATTTGTTCAGGATTGCAGAAATACTCACAGGTTCAGCTTACTTATGGCTGGGAGCATGGAAAGTGTTAAAGCTTTTGCCATATTAAATTGTGACCTCAAACCAAACGTGCAGGAGGCCTGCCCTGGTATGGACATGATGGCAGGGCACGTGTTAAAGTGCTGAGTGTGGTAAATGAGAACTTTGAAAATCATCTCAGTTGGGAACAATTTTGGTACATTTTTAAACGCATATTACCAACTCTCTTTCTCCTTCCCCTCCAAAACAGCCTCTTAGGAGTGGTCACTTTGGAGAAAAAATAAATTAAAATAAAGGGCTGACACTTGACATATTCTATTCATCCATAAATGTAAACATGCCTGAACTGCAGCAGGATTTTTCTTTTACTGAAGAGCATGTGGAAGCAATTACCTGAATGTAAATGTGATAAAGAACGGATGAAATGCAAACCAAATGATGCCTTATTACTTAATATAAAGCGACTGTTCTGCGAGATCAAAGTTGTGCAGCACAAAATGTAATGGGCTTCATGGGAGAGAAAGGCTTCAGAGATTTGTTTAAAACATGGCTTCATTTTGATGAAATGCTAAGTAGACAGAATTAGAGTAGGTTTAAGGAGTTTACCAGACCCTAACCTATGGTTCTTAGTAACTTCTCTCCTTTCGCCTTTTCCCACTCCATGTAGTTCCCAAATGCTGTCATGATTGCAATGAGAAACTCTCCTGGCTTCATCACGGCAGAGGATGAGAGCCACTCCATGCCAAGGCATGTAAGAAGTGTCACCACCTCCAGTACCCCTGGGGATGTGGGAAAGCAGAGACCAAAATGCTCTGTGTGTTTCCACAGCTTCCCTTGCGCTCAGAGACCTGCAGCCCCCCGGAATCACTTCATGCACAGGTGCTGCCCCAGCACGTATTTGCTCTTTGAATCACTAAAAATGAGATGAGGCAATGAGACAACTTCTCCCAGGAATAGAAGAACTGAAGGAAAGAGACCTAGAGGGTAATTTCCAATTGTTTTTTTTTTACCATATACCATTTAATAAAATAAATTCCCATCAAGAGCCCTTTTTACCCTCTACCAACTTCTCCAGCATTAGTTCTGCTTCCTGTCACTTTATAGGTATCTATCTTTTTCAAACGCTACGTGTAGCAGACAAGGAGAAGGAATGTTGGGAAAGTGACACAATGTTTTCTGCAAAACTCCACCACAACAGAGGAATTCATCCTCTTGGCCTATTCTTCCCTTCCTTCCCGTGCCCCTCCCATTCTGGGAGGTTGCTCGTTTATTGCTTTTGCCCAGATATTGTTTCCGATCATGCAGATTAGGCCATCATCTCTGTCAGAAGGCTGTAGAGTATCTAGCACAATGATTGATAACACTGCGTCCCACCAGAACGTAAATCAATGAGCAATAAAGTTATGCATCCAAGTCACGCTTAGGGAAAGTGACCTAACTTTGGACTGGAGGCATTAATTAAAAAGGAAAGAGAAAAAAAAAAAAGTACTTAGCTAGGAACATTGGGTTTTGATTTACTGAAAGGATTAAAAAATAATGCAAGTGGAAAGAGAGTGCACAGGATTAATGCTGCCTATCTCCCAAAGCACTACGTCCTTATAAGAAATCGTAGCTGTTAATCTCCTAAAGAGACTGTTTTCTTCTTCTTTTCAATTACATGCAATAATAATGAGCATTTTGTGAATGAAACTCATGCTTACGCCTCCAATAAAACCCAGGGTACTGTACCTCACTCATGCTAATTTAACAAGCTTGTAAAAAAAACACGACAGCTATCATGGTTGAATCAGACGTTTTCCCCTCTCATCAGTGACAAATTATTAGATATTGTTATTGAAACCTCCTTGTAATGCATTATTTTTGCAGTGGACACAGTGTTTAAAGTAGCTTAGGGAGCAAATATGAAATGCTGCCTCCACCTCAAAGGATGTAGAGTTTAACGTGGTTTTGATCCTGCCAACAGCAATTCTTTCATTTTAGATGGACTGTACATGGGAATAAATATCAAAATGATAGCAAGCATGTGCATAGTCATAATTAGATGTGAGCATAACATGTTGCAAGACGAGACAAAAAGGAGAAAATAAATAAAGGGAAAGGTATCAATTGTGTACAGCTCTCCTGGGTGAGTTAAATGCTCATTCTGATGCTGTGACAGCTTTCTGGTTTCTTCTCTCTGTCTTGCTTGAAGCCAGAAGCCGAAGCAGCAGCGAAGGCTGGGAAAAATGGGACAGGGGAAGGATGTCAGGGCTGATCCACAGCACCAACAGAGCAGTTCAGAGTGACAGCTAGGTGGCAAAAATAGATATCCACTCGGAACCAGCAGGGATCCACCTTTCAAATATGGCTCTATATTTGTAAGTGATTAATTATCCCATCTCAGCATTGCTCATAGCCCACCAAAAATTTAACTTGGACCCAGACAAATGAGGGGTTTGAGGTTGCTCTCACTCTAGCAGCTCAGTCATTCACTGCAACAGTAACAGGTTTGGGTCATCTCCCACTGGAAACTGGAAGTTGGTCAGTAGCTCCTCATTAGCTTATTATCTTCATTACATGGGGGTGATAGTCAAGTCAGAATTACTTGCTAGTATGTGGGTCATGTGCATAGGAGCTCATTTTGTACCCTCCAGAGCATCAGTACTCCATCATCTCACTGACTGCTCATTTTAAAAAATAAAATCTGTAACTGCAAGCTAACCTTGAGAGACATAGCTGCTCCAAAGCATGCCACCTGACTGCTCTTGTTCCAGCACAGTCCAGTCTCCTTCTCACAATGCAGCTACATAAAAGCGGGTATATATATTTTTTAACATTTTTTGCATTTTCTGAGCTTTATTTTTTTCTGACGTAATATTTGTGCTGTGAGGCCTTTGTTAATCTTCCAAGACTTCTCCAGAAATGATCTGGCAGTGATTTCAGTGTGAAGGTGAGACAGTAGGTGTTGGGGCAGCCTTCCGCATAGGTTGTTGGCTGCGTGCTTGGTGGATTTGTCCTGAAGCATATTCAAAGGCACGACAGACCCCTTTCTAAACAAGCACATAGAAACACAGTCACTTTTGTTATGAAACTCCCCTTAAATTTGCAGTGATAGGAATGTGTTGAATTAATTCACACCTTTGAATTTGTAAAGCCAGAGCCTGCTCCGTGCACACAACACTTAGTAACAGCTTGAATTCATACAGCTCTAACTGCAAGCAGAAGCCAGCCCCAGTCCTTGAGTTTTTGGTGTACGTTCTCAGAAAGACTCCTCCCTGTCCCCAGCATGGTGTTCAAGTGAGCTGCTAGACCAGCATTAGTCAGGAGCCCATTTCAACCCCACACATACCAAGGGAACTGCTTTATGCTCCCTCCTTGGCTGTGGTTGTCAAGTCGGATTGTAGAGAGACAGTCTTTATCCACTTTAAATTTGCTATTTTATTTCCTTTTAAAAGCATTTTCAAGATTATCTTTTTTCTTCTGGGTGGTGAGAGGTTTCTCTAAAATGGAGTGAAACAGGTTGATCCTCAAGGAGATGTGGGAGGCAGTTTGGGGGAAAATGAACTGGACCGAATGAAGAGCTTCAACAAGGGCAAGTGTACAATCCTGCACCTGGGAAGGAATAGCCACATATGTCAGTACATGTTAGGGGCTGACCTGCTGGAAAGGATCTCCAAGGAGAAGGATCTGGGTGCCCTGGCGGACAACAGGTTTGCCCTGAGCCAGCAGTGTGCCTTGGTGGTGAAGGCGGCCAGTAGTATCCCGGGGTGCATTAAAAAGAGTGCGACCAGCAGGTTGAGGAGGTGATCCTCCCCATCTACTCTGCCTTGGTGAGGCCACATTTGGAATACTGTGTCCAGTTCTGGGCTCTCTAGTTCAGGAAAGACAGGGAACATGTAGGGAGAGTTGGGAGGAAGACCACAGATATGACTGTGAGCCTGGAACATCTCCCTTATGAGGAAAGACTGAGAGACCTGGGGCTGTTCAGCCTGGGGAAGAGGCTGAGGGGGGTTCTTATCAATGCTTATAAATATCTAACAAGTGGCAGCCAAGTGGATGGAGAGAGGCTCTTTTCAGCGGTGCCCAGTGACAGGACAAGGAGCGACAGGCACAAACTGGAACACAAGAACTTCCCTATGAACATGAGGAAAAAATTCTTTCCTTTGACGTTTGCAGAGCACTGGAATGAGAAATCATGGAGTCTCCTTCACTGGAGATACTAGAGACTCATCTGGACACTTTTCTGTGCAACCTACTGTAGGGAACCTGCTTTAGCAGGGGATCTGGGCTAAAAGATCTGCAGAGGCACCTTCCAACCCCTATTCTGAGATCCTGTGGTTCGGTAATGTTGAAAAAGCATCTAAGCTACTAAAAGGAATATATGACAGAAGGTGATGGTGTTGGAGTAAGCTGAGGGCAGGGGTGTGGGGTGCCAGGGGCACACATTCAGCTCAAAGGCTGCTCCAGGTGTCCCTTCAGCCGTTCACTGATCTCATCTGTTTTTATTTGTTTCAGAGAGTTGAATTTGTGCTCTCTCAAACTTGACCTGCGCTGCCTAATTGTGTGAGGACGTAACCCAGTGTCTGGAACATCACAGCCACATTCATGATGAATTGAATTTGTCAGCTGCTGGGCTGTGGTCTTATAATGTGCTATATTATTAAGTTTCTGTGCCTTAAGATGCTAGCTAATGGAATAACCTCTTTGTCTTTATTAGAAAGAGTCCACAGCTTTATTAAGTTGCGTAATTTACAACCAATAGCGTAATCAATAAAGCATTAACAAACATGTAACCTTAGACAAACCTTCCATATTGATTTATTTAAACATTCTCACAAAGCCTACCTTTGGCCAGCACACACATACAGTCCCGGTGGCAACCCCAAAAAGCCCTTTATGCTTTAAGGTGTGGGCAGTGGAGGAAAAAATGAATTCAATTGGAAATACACCTCATTCTCCTCTGCTCTTTACTTTGGAAAGGTCACTGTTCAGTGCTTGTGCATAGAGATACATCTCCTGAAACCACACTGCAAACATAACCATTCACGCCATTTAGCCCAGGGATGCTGAATAGCCAGAGGGTGCTGGTGGGTGTATCAGAGACTCTCAAGGCTGTGCCTGGTGCTGCCCCTTTAGCAAGCTGTGTGCAGCATCTCTCCTGTGTCTTGCGCCTGTCCCTGGGGCCAGAAATGGGCTTTTCACCTGAAATACCCAGGGCAGGTACAGAAAATTTTTCTTTGGATCTCTTGTTTTGGAAGGAAGGTCCGATTTGCTCTTTTGTGCCTCATCTTTACAGGGAAAATGCAACATATTGAGAAACATAGTGGTCACCAGAAAGTCAAAAATAGCTGAAAGCATTCTTCTAACACAGACTTCGAAAGCTGCAATATCTGGACAGGTTTGACCATGGTGTTTCTTGGGAGAGCTTTAACCATCTATGGTGTCATTGACCTTTATCTAGCCCTGTGTCTGCATCAGGCAGCAAGTTGTCTTTAACACCAGGAAAGCAACTCTTTCCTCTACCACCGTACCTCATGTAAATGTATTTTCCAATTGCAAGAAAAAAAAAACAAAAACTTCTGAGCTTCTGATGTCTCATGAGTGCATTTCAGTGGATGATACCACTATACCTGCAGTTATGGTTTTGATGCAATCAGGAGAGCTAGTGTTTTATTATCCTTCCTTTCCGTTTTCAAGAAACGGTGGAAAAAAACCCCCATCAAACACTGTCTGCTATTCCCTAGTTATGTGCATTATGGCACGACAGAATTGCATCAGTGATAATTTAACAGGTAATTTAGAACTAGACTGAAGAAAGCAGCAGATAAATCATCCCAGGGAACATTCCCGAACAGGAAAGGAAGAAGAGCCAACACACAACTTCTCTGTCCACAGTTTCAGTGATTTTCTGAATGCATACACATAATTTCTGGAACATCTAAATACTTAATCTTTTTGTAATCTTTATCTTCAAGTAATCCATTTATGTCAGAAAACATTATGGACAACACTTTAAAAACAAACAAACAAACAAAAGCAAAACAACATGAAATTATTCATTTTGAAAGACTTTGGAACGTTTCAAAAGAGATGCAGGTGAGACAGAGAAATAAAGCTTCCCAGCAAATGTTGGGTACTTGTGTGCAGAGTTCCCACATCCCCTTTGGAGACTTTATCATTTAACAGCCACAACTCCCCTTTATTAGATCACTATAAAACAAATGCCCAGAGGGAGTCAAAAATGAATTGAATTTTGTAGATTTAAATGATTGTGTGGGACCTTTTTGGTTTAATATATACCCTGGAGAGGTTTGCTACTAGAACTTGGGAACTTTATAATAAGAATAATTCCTTAGCTAGAGATCTTTATCTTGTTACATTAATGATTCACTGGGGGATTATACTGGAAAATTAAGGGAAATTTTTAAGAAGGCTATTAGATCAAATGTTCTTAAGGAGACATGTACAGAGACGGTCAACAAAGATTTATAAGGTGGTGAGATAAGAAGTTTACTGCCTTTGTGCTATATGTACAGGGCAGCTGGTGGCTTCAGTATTAGTTCCTGCCTGCAGCGTTACTCAGTCTTGTTGCCAGCATGCAGCAAGGTAAGGCTCTGCAGACTGCGTCCCACGTGAGTGCTGCAAAGTCTGCATGCACCAGTAAGGGCAAACTTCTGCATTTGTACCTTTTTTTTTTTTAATATATTTCCCTTTATCCCAGACTTTTGGCAGTAGTTGCGCTCAGCCCTGCCACATCGGTCCCAGCATGTAGTATTTATAGTGCCTGCAGTTCCTGCTGGGTTTGGTTACTGTTCCAGGTCTCTAAATAGAAACTGTGAGGTCTCCCAAGATGTGCCATTTGGAGAATGCAGATTCTAATCGTACTTTACCCATCCAAAATATTCACCACATTTCTGACATTTATATTTACCACTGCAAAGAACTTTGAAGACCTGTTTCCTCAGTCACGCATTTTACCTGTGATCACAGCCCGCTAGTTTAATGATAATATCAGGGAATTGGATGATCAACTACAATCCCCACAGCTGAAGCTAAGCATCCAAAAATAACAAAATGATTAGGAACATGTGGAGTGGTATTTTAGGCCTGAGGAGGATGATATTTTCATCCAGCTAGGAAAAATCCCCATTGACATTCAAGAGAAATGAAGAACTGAACACACTTATACCCTTTGCAAGTCCAAACTCTTGAAGCAAAACTGGAAAGAAATGTGGAACACGGGAACATACACTTGCACTTTAAAGTCAGGTCTCCTTCAAGATCTGAGAATAAATTTATAGTAATGGATTTATCTATGGTCATAGCCAGCCACAGATGCGAAGGACAAAGAATACTGGGTTTTGACTGACAGTGGCCACAGAGAGAGCCGGAGCCACCAGAGCTGCCCAAGGAGCCCAGCTTGACCCATTCACTAACAGCATCTTCTCATACTTCTGGAGAAGTGTGGGTGCTGCCCTATGTGCCATACAACAAGCACTCTTTCTCCCTTTCTTTGCTGTTGTTACTGATTCCTCCATCCATGACAAGTGGATGGAGGAATCCCCATGGCCACCTTGTCCCTCCTTTGAACAAATGGCCCAACGTAGCTGTAAAGTTGAATGTAAGAACCTGAGGCGGGCAGAGGTGGAGAGGCCAAAGTTAAACTCCACTGCCGCAGACACAAGGAGAAGAAAATCTGAAATGCTCCTCTGAAACTCAGCAAGAGCTGTGGAAATCCCATATCTCCTGGGATCGAGTTTCCTGAGAATGATTTTGGGTGAAAAGTCCTCTATGGTCAACATTTATATGAAGGAAGAATGAGAGTACTGTGAAGAGCACAATATGCACTTTACTCAGCATAGATTTGGAAAAAAAATGTCAAAGAAAGTGAATTTAAATTCCTCTGAATGCAATTAGAGTTGACAAGATTTCTCATGGTGAGAGACTGCGTTAAAGCAAAAGCTAAAAGTTCCCATCCAGTTCATAAAGCCTTAGGTAGCTATTGGTAATATGAATTAAATTAATCAAAATGGGTAAAAGCTAATGATTCTCCTGGGAACAAAATTAGCTCCTTAATGAAAGAAATGGAGTTCAGAAATTATAATAGAATATTAGCAGATGTGCCCTTTGGAAATTATAAATTTGCAAAATCCCCTTATGTAGATATTAGTTTGAGTCAAATTATCTCTAAATCTGACCCTGGAGATGTGACGTGAATATGCACACTACGATCTGTTCATGAGGTCTTGAAACCCTCTGTCAGCAGTTCTGCTGAGCAAGGAGAGATGCCACAGAGCACTTTCCCAAATTAGCAACGGGACACAAAACCCAGACTTCTTATCATCTGCTAAGCTCTTGCTAAGGAGTCATGCTGCCTCTTGTGGACTTGGGGTTGCTGAGAATAATTATCCAACAGAAGAGATTTTATGGAAGAGTCACATCTCGGTAGGACACGTGGTTCTTGTCCTTGGGGCCATCCCAGGCAATGGAAGTTCTTCTCTGGATGTCACATAAAAGACAATTTATCTGCATGAATTGGTGTAGTGAGGAACAAGAGGCTCATCAGAGATCCAAGACACATCAGTCACAGCAAACATACAAAATCCCAGAAAATAAGCAAACAAAATTTGTATGATGAATTGCTAATGTTGAGACTACAAAGAATTTATTACATTTTTATGGCTCTTTCCAGCCAAGAACTTTTCTCAGCCATTTATGGAAAACATAAAAGCCATTGGGAGTTAAATAGGATAAAAACTAGATTTAAATCATCCTTACACATGCTGCTCACATCAGCATACAGCTGTTTTTCAGCATTTGGAATCCTTGAAACTTTTAAGCCATTTATAACAGCATGTGATTGGTATGAAAAATAGCACAGGCTGTCTTTTTATAAAAAGAAACTACGCTCCGGGGTGCTGGATACAGGGACTCCAGACAAGAAAGATGTTATTGGCATTCCTGGACCCAAAAAGCTCTTCCTGCCTCACGCTATCTCAGAGCAATCTCTATGCCTCCATCCTGGGAAAAGAAGGAGGGAGAAATTCCCTCTGGTGAAGAGAGTTCATGTACAGCACAAAGCATGCCCAAGTCTCCTCTTATGAGGACGTAATGTTCATACTTTAGGGAATGAGGTCTTCCCTTTATTTCTGTATCAATGGCACAAGTGTCAGCACTGTAAGCTTTATCTGCTGTCCTGCCAAGGTTGATTCAGCTCTGCTTGGGCTGCCAGAGGTTTGCACGCTCCATGCAGTAAAGCACCAACCACAAAAGCATCTTGGACAAGGGAAAGTTCAGTGGCCCTTGGGAAAGTAACTCCCACCACAGAAAAGGGAATGATTCCAAGTTCGCACAAATAAAAAGGTTAAACAAAGACATTAGACAAATACAGACAGAAAAAGAGACAGTCCAAGAGGTGCCGAGGGCAGCTCTATGGAAGAAATATGACCTATCTTGTCCTTCTGAAGTCTATGAACAAATGACTACAGGAAAGAGAGGCCCAGCTGAAAGCAGTGGGATTGGCATACTGTCTGAGACCACGTAGTGTCATCACAGGACACAGAAATCTATGATTTTTCTGTGCTCAGTCTGAAGACACTTTGCAGAGATGAATCAGTGGCATTATTTCTACTTTCCGGACAAGCAAACTGAAATAAAAAGAAAATAGAGCGACTTCGCTTAAGTTTTAAAGGACAGCGGTCCAGTTTTATCAAGGTTTTTAAGGTTTCAAAAGTTGACTTGGTTCTGAATTGCAATGAGACCCCCAAAGATTGTAATTCTCAGCAAAGGGGAATTTAAAAACTCAGTGTATTTCAGGTTGATTGACAGGTTTTGTTGTAATAGAAACTGAAACATTCTGTTTTGACTTTGACTTTAAAAGCTAGTATTATGTTTTAGCAAAATAATAATAATAAAAAAAAGCTCATACAAAGTTAAAAATATCAAGGCAGAATGAGATGTTTCAACACTGCGTTATCAGTACTTTTTCCACTGGTTTTTGTAGAATCTTATCATACAATAATAAAATGGCTTGGGTTGGAAGGGGCCTCAAAAATCATCTATTTCCATCTCCCCTGCCATGGAATATACTTGTTTTGCTGTTTTGCTGACCAACTGTGCCAAGAACAAACCTCTGACAGCTCTTCACTGTCTAAAGATGCTTTTTAAGAATACTTAAATAGAAAAAATACCATTTTATGTGATCAGCAAAAAGATTATCTTTTCTGCAGGGTTTTGAAACTGCCAAACCGAGTCTGACACAAAATTCATTCAGATCCAGGTGTCTTTTTCATAGCCTTAAGTTGCCTGATCTCTTTTTGAATTTGTTTTTAGCTGACATCTACAATGTTATGTGTAGCAACAAGTCCCACAATCTTTAAGTTTATATTAATATATGAAAGAAAAAAAAAACAACTTTGGTTTCAAGCTCGCTTCTTTGATGTTCCATTAAGTTCTTGCACTGACAGAAAAAAATCAACAGTCTTTCTTCATGCACCCGCTCAACATCACTCTCTTAAATCTTTAAACTTCTGTGATAATTTCCCTCAAAACTTGCCTCAGATTTTGTTATTTTGAGTGATTTCATCTTACTATTCCAATTAACTGTATCTTGTTTTCAGAACTAACCATTTTGTAAGTCTCCAATGTTACTGGATAACACACAAATTCATAGGGCAAGAGATTCGCTGCCTGGGAACTCCCCCTCCTCATGTCCCTTGTAGATTCCACAAAACTCTCTCCTTTCTTAAAAACCTATGGTGAGAGACCTTGTCAAAAGCATTGTGAAACATAATGTGCTCGGTAGATCTCTCACACATTTTAAAGGTTAGTTTTCTGTGCAGTCCTGTACATTTATTTTTGTGTATAAGAACTCTGTTTATGATTGTTTCTACAAATCTGACTGGTTCTTAATGGAGGTTTACTGATCTGTAGTTCCCAAACATGCCCACAGTCATTACTAAAGTCTAGTGATGTGTTTGTACGTTTGTCGTTCTGAAAAAAGAAAAGTGATAGGTTACATACCACAATTAGTTGCTCAATCGTTTCACATTTTAATTACGTTATAACTCATGGATGATCTTTGGCTTGTTCCCATGATTTGCTCAGCAATCTCCAAAATATCCATTCTGGTGTGAGACTGTCACAGGTAATGAATAGTGAAACCAGTATTTCATTTCCTCTTTCCAGTATGGCCTTCTGTCTCTTGACACTTCTTTTTTCTCCTCACCATCTATTGTTCCACTGAGCCTTTCCTGTTCCAAAGGGGGGTGCATCTGTCATTACTGATAATGCTACTTTTACTATCACTGGTACATTTTTAAGTCTTCAGTTAAGCTCGCCTGAAAACCTGTATTGTCCAATGTTAATTAGTTTTACATTTAACATTTAACATGCAAGAATTTCTCTTTTCCTTTTGTGCTACTTTAACACGTTGTGGGAAGGGGAATATTTCTTTCCTTTCTAATAGTTTTCTCTTACTGCTAACCAGAGTGGTTTTCTGAAGTGCTGTATTTATGTTTAACACGCTACCTACAGTCTTCCTGCTGTCTGCAGACACTTCATCCTTTCACTTTCTATTTTTCTTTACATGAGTGTCTTCAGTACTGAATAATGCTTAGTGACAAATACTGGAACCCACTGTTGATATTTAGCACAAATATTAGTCAAGAGATATTTTGTGACTAGTACCACCTGAGGAGTACAAAATGATAACAACTACAGGATCAGTTTAATTCCTTTGTCAATTGTTGACATTTTTATTTCACAACCATAAGCTAAGAATGCGAAAATGCAATAAATCTCTGATAAAAAACATTTCTGTCTCCTGGTCCAGTGATTTATCCTCTAGCGCAGAACACTATTTAACCGTTTAGCTTGCATTTCCCAGAGAAGCACTTGTAAGATCTAGATTATTTTCTACCTTTCTTATACATATCCCATCTGCCCACTATCAAATGACCCATGTATAAACTGAGAATGACAGAACTTCCTCGCTTTAGAGACATGTGAGATGTCTCTGATCATGAGCTGTGGAGCTACCGTCTCAGTGAGTGCTTTATGTGAGAAAGTTTTTATTCTCCTTGCCACATGATACTCATTTTCTCTGGAGATTTTCAAACCTCAGCCTCTTTATCTGCTTATTTTGTGAAAATGAAGTCTCCTTGCTGAGATGTAAGACCTGATGCTTGTAAAAAATGGATTTACACCTACTGTTAAGGATTACCCATGATTTGCTTTATTTGGGAAAAGATATCATTTGCTGAAATGAACTAGATTTCCCTGAAGCATAGTAAGAAGGGATGAGCCTCCTTGAATTGAAGGCGTTACGACTCCTATGAACTGTCTTGGGGGAAGTTTCACCATTTGTGAGTCTGAAGTGAACCTCTGAAAGGCATCTTTCATTGTTTAAACATGATGACTGTAGCTGAGGAGCGCATGGCCTATTCCAGAACAGCTAGCAGGACAGAAGGTAGCTGCTTGAGCATAGCTTAACAGCAATCTACAGACAACTTTCATTTATGGACACCTCCCAGTATCTCAGGGGCTTTCTGGCACCAAACGATCACTGGTTTCCCCTCACCTGGATGGAGAGATTTCCTGCCATGGCACCAAACAGTTTGCTCCCACATGCCCAGTGTGCTCCTGCTCTGGGCTGGCAGCAAGGTTTTCAGGGGATGATGCCTATGCTTCATGAGTCTTCTTTGATTGCTGCTCGGGCCTTCAGCTGTCTCTTGATACAAAGAGATGAGAGGATGGCACCCCAGTGCCTGGGATTCAGGTACTACAGAGAACCTTGACCAAAACACTCATTATGGAGCACTTATCACTTATCACTATCACAAGGCTGAAACATTTAACAAGTCTGATGTACCGCCCAGTGTAACAGACACATCAAGGTATTGCCACAAAGGAGCTTTGGGTTCCTGTTGCAGGCTTGGAGCCCCCTAGAAGTTGTCTGTGTCTGATATAGAGCTGAAAGGAACACCTGAAAATGAGTCATTTGCACTGGGAAAAGCTCCTTATTTATTTCCATTAGAAACAACACTGTGTTTTTATATATATAATATAAATACTTTTTGAAATAACAAAAGCTGTTTTTAAAAGGGTCAGTAACTCACAGACACAGAGTGAATAATTTACTAGTGTATTTGTTTGTCTGATGGCCCTCTAGGCAAAAAACATCAAGGATATCAAGAAGGCTAAGTACTAATAGTCACACTCATAAAAAATTACATACATGACTAAAATATCTGTTTAAGGCACTCTTACATTTTCTAATAAGTCTCCTAATGAATATCAAAATACAATTTTCCATATGAAAAAAACAGCAACAAAAACAACAGAAGACAGTGACCTTGCAAGATTCCTAAAACCTCATCACCCCACCTATTACATGCATTGAATAGTGAGTTTGTATGTAAATTAGTCAGATAAAGATGTCAGATGTGAGACACATCAGCATCAGCTGATAGTGCCAGCACCGGAGAGAAAAAGCAAATAATGAAGAGCAGCATTACTGGATGCAGGAGGAAGAAGATCCTCTGGTAAACAGAAAGCAAAATCTAATTTAGACTAATGTTATATTGTAAGTCCAGATGCAGTGAACCAAGATAGAGTACATCTGAAGCAGGAGGGAGTGCAGAGCAACTTGACCAGGTTTGTTTCCATGCTGTCCTCCAAGCCATGAGACCCAAGTGTGGCTCCAGCACAGGTGGGCCAGGTGGAGCAGCTCAGAGCCCTTCAGCCAGAAGAGATGCTGACATTTCTGCACTGCCTCCTTTGGAGTGCTGTGCTCAGTCATCCCTTCATGTGGATAGGGCGCTGTGTCCCATGCTTGGGTGCAACTTCAGCCAGCCAGACCAAAGGAAAGCTTTAGGAAGATGCCTTATGGAGGGAAACTGGAACAGCGGATGTACCTGGAGTAGAAGCAAGTCTTCATCAGTGACAACATGAGATCATGGGGACAATGAAAGAGCAGGGCTATCCCAGCTGCCCCGTGAGTAACCATCCCAGTGATGAGGACTCTCAGCTCCAGACACCGCGCTGCTTGCTGCCAAGAGGCACAACAGCAGCCCTGGGAGCTACAGGTGGCTCAGAGGGCAATAATCTTGCTCTGAAATTCACAATAAATGGAGCCTTTTGCACCCATTAGCTCAATGTTTCAGTAGATGATCTTAGAAGCAAAAGTCAGATGAAGGGGAGAAGACCAGAAATGTGGACCGCTGTCAGTCTTTGCTTCACTCTCAAGTCTGAGGCAGAGACTTGAGAGAAAGACTGGCTTTCACACTCAGACAGCAAATACAGGCACCACCATCCTCCCCCAGATTCACTATCAGACATTTTAACATGTGTGACTACAGTAGAGCCTCACATAGGAACATAATGGGACATATAAGCTCCTAGCTGCTACTTGCTAATTGCTCTTCCCCGTTAGCCCAAACAGTGGAGACCTCTGCCAGGCAGCCAGGGTGCATCCGAGCGTTATACTTTTAGCATATGGACCATTAAAACTCCTAGCAAAAAGAACAGTTTAAACTGCTTGATGCTCTGGTAGGATTTTTGCCATCTGGTACCCTGCCTCTTCTGCTGGCAGAAGCCAAGGTTGGATGCAGCTCTAGGATACTAACTGCAGTGTCATTTCCATACAAATTGTGAGCTTGGGGCAGGCCCATCAGAAAGCATTCGCCTTGCAAATGTTTTTCCTGCCTCTTTCGAGCTGTGTATCAGGACAGTAAAGGAAATACAGGATCCTCTCAAGAATAACACTGGTGCTTCCACATTGTGGACCAGGAAGAGATGAGCCAAAGTTGTTGATGCTTGTTTTGTTCACTCTTGCTGAAGATGGAAATAGGGATGCTACAAATATCCCTCCTTTCTGGCAGGAGGGAGCATCCAGTGAGAGATGTGCTACTGTCTGGTCACTGGTGGTGTTTAGAGTTTCAGTCAAAAGCAGGCTCAGACTCATTTTGTGCCAACCACGAAGAAGGGGATGAAATCACAAAACAAACCATGTAACTAATATACTTATTCAACAAGAAGAATGAAAACCCAGTTCATTATATTAGCTCCTACCTCCACATGCAGTCCAGATTCAACACATAACAGATCATTGCTGGATGTGAATTTGAACACCATCACATATATTCACTAGACACGTGTGTGATCTGGGGTCTCCCCTAAACGAGGATCCTTTATTCTTTGGGGCTACAGTGAAAAGATGGTCTTGACCTCCTGAAGCTGCCTGTGTAATGTGGTCCTCAAGTAATTCGCACAGATAAAACTGAGCTCATGATTTTTCCTCTTTTCAGACTAAAAGGTACACGTGTTGTTCCTTCCTTCCCACTCCAGAAAAGATCTCTGTACAAAATTGATGCTACTACTTACAGGAGTATTTCCCAGGAACTATGCTGAGGACACCAAGTGAGTGAGAGAGATGTTCTCACACAGAATAAGGGCAGACGTGCTCTGCACTTCAGAAGGAATCCGCAGATGCAACAAGAAGACAGGCCCTCAGGTGATGCCTATCTGAAAGCTACTGTCTGCAAATGGCTACAAGGGCAGTTCTAATATTTTACCACAGAATCCTCAGAGTTGGAAGAGACCTTTAAATGTCATCTAGTCCAAATCCCCTGCAATGAACATGGACATCCACAGCTCAATCAGGTTGCCCAGGGCCTGAAACAGCCTGGCCTTGAAAGTCTCCAGGGCATCTACCACATCTCTGGGCAACCTGTTCCAGTGCCTCACCATCCTCACTGTGAAAGACTTCTTCCTTATAACCTAATATAACCTAATATAACCTTCCTTATAACCCAAATATACCCCCTTTAAGTATGAAACCATTTCCCCTTGTCCTGATTCCTCATCAGCTGTAGAGGTATTACCATAAGGTACATTCACAAGTATGCCACACCTACATGTAGCCTATTCTAAATGCAGATTTTTTCAATATATTACTTAAAAAGTAACTTAAGAGACCCCTTTGGCTGTAGAGGCAGGCTGTAGGGAAGCCACTGCCTGAGCACATCTCTTGACAGCCTGAAGAGCACCAGCCTGCTACCAAAGGCCATTTTGGAGTAGGCAGATAGAGGGACCTATTGGGTGAAATTTCTACACCACACTCCCAGCAAAAAGATTCATTGTGAAGGATCTCCTGCTCCTGCTAAAATCTTCCACCTATTCTAATATCTATACAGTTATTAAAAGCTCCAGGGCTTTGCCAAGTATTTTTTATTAACGGATATGAAAAAAAAAATGGAGCCTTTGTTCAAGAGCTAAACATCCAGGCAAAACCTGAAGGACCTTATGCTGTGAATGCCTGTAAGTTTTCCACTGGAGATAGCTGAACAACAAAACTGACACAGCTAATATTGCTAACGGTAGAGAGGTAGGAAGGAAACAGAGCCCTGAAAATAAAGCCTTTCACAAAGCTTTGGACCTAAACCCCATCCAAGTAGCAAAAACGTAGAAACCACTTTTTTTCCACTTTTCCTTTGTGCCCCACATAATGCTAGGTGTAAAGCTGGCACCTGAACAACAACAGCTACATCTGCATAGCAAGCCATTATCACACGCGTTTTGCCTTCAGCATGCTATCAGCTCCACAGTCAGAAAGCAGGGATGGCTTAAGCTGGTATCAATCTTTCCACCAGGCTTTTCTGTTTACTTTTTCAACTTCTGCTGCCTTTTCACTGAGGTGCAGCGGTGTCACTTACAACTCCCCCAGGATATGTTAGATAAATACACAGCTTATTCAAGCAGCCCCGACATCCTCTTGGAGCAGATGAAAGCTCCCTCTCAGCTGGAAGATATTTGCGGCAGCTCAGTGCCCAGCTCCCTCCCTGCCTCTGTCCCTGCCTCCCTCGCTGCATCCCCGCAGATCCAGGCCAGCACAGGGAGGTTTGGCGAGGCATCTGGTGCCATCCGTGCGTGACAGGCTGTTGGGAGGGATGGCCTGCACCTTGGGTGGAGGGTGTTGGGAGAGCAGCTGCAGCTCTGCATTTCCCCCCTGGGTATTTTAAAACAACTGTTTATCTGCTTTTTTCCAAGAAATTCCTGCTTTGTGACTTCTGCAGATTTAAAGTCACACTAACAGTCCCTGCGTGTTTTGTTTTCTTTCTTTCTTTCTTTCTTTCTTTCTTTCTTTCTTTCTTTCTTTCTTTCTTTCTTTCTTTCTTTCTTTCTTTCTTTCTTTCTTTCTTTCTTTCTTTCTTTCTTTCTTTCTTTCTTTCTTTCTTTCTTTCT
>JAPSGF010000170.1:343548-419170 GCA_035772895.1 Perdix hodgsoniae
AAGGAAGAAAGGAAGAAAGGAAGAAAGGAAGAAAGGAAGAAAGGAAGGAAAGCTTTGGCCAGATTCCCAAATTGAGGCCTCTGCTTTGTAAATAAATTAAAATCCATTTCCTTTTGGTTAGACAGCTTCCTGTATTCTCAGGTCTTCAATTTCCTTCAGGCTGGTCAGTACTGATATCGAAATTCATGTTCTGTAAGATTCCATAGCAGGTTTTATTCTGCCTGACTCAAGGGACGCAGGAGAGTCTTGCATCATTTCTGTCAAAGGGCACCACTTTACATAAATGTTTTTCCTTGAAAGCTGAAGTGGAAGCTGCAAAGATCAAAATGAAGGAGTATGTAGAAATGCCTCAACTCACATTACAAATAACACTCTCTAGGCTGTTACTTAAGATGAAGTGTTCAAGAGGGAAGGGATCTGAGTTTCTGAAGAGCCAGGCTTAGTGGTCCTTGATTATTGTAAATCATACAGCTATACTCCAAGTATTTCTTCAAGCTGCATGAAGGTGCACTGAAGATCAGAAGGAAGCCTAATTTAAGACATTTTTCAAACAGCTAACGGGATAGCCAACTAAAACTCCCAAATACGAAGTTTTAAATAAAAACACATTTTTTTCATAGTGGGTTTGCATTTCTTGGTGCAATGTATATCAGACTGACCTGTTCTCTACAATGCTCATAATCTCCTCCTCTACTCAACAGATAATAACCTGCTACAGGGGATTGATTTTATTTCTTCACAGTTGTTTTCTTTCTTTCTCTATCAGAGAAATAAATGAAAGTTATGAAAATATTTCTAGTTCACATGTGGATTTGGAGAGCACAAGCTGTTTGCACAGGAAAGTGGCTTGCCATACAATTTACTAGTAAGAACTGACTTTGATACAGTAAACACTCTAGAGACCCAAGATATTTGTAATACCTGCATAACATTATACAATGTGCATAAGTGCTTTCCTCATTGGGAATAACCGAAAGTTATTTAAGTACTTTCTTCAATACTCATCTAAATGCATAATGCAAAAATAACAACATCCATTATGCTAATGCTCTTCCTAACTTACGAAAAAAATGTTTTGGTGCCTGCTTCTTCTCAGCTACAGAACAACCACTTTCATCTAGAGTGCTGTGCTGTTTATCATCTTCCTTTCAGAGCCAAAATATCTTTCTGGGACTGGTAGTTAAAACCATGTTAAAAGGATTCTGTGGTTGTCCACAACATTTCATGCTTTCTCTTAACACCCAGAGAGATGAAACTCGGCTTGCTCAAAGCAGATGATTTAGAAGACATTCAAGTCGGAACTCCCATGACTGTACTAACATGATTCTTACTTTTTAATCTCATCAGCTTGCTGAAAGTGTGGCTTTCATTATCATGCCTTTGACTTGTGTGATTTTGCACTGTATATAGTATTTCCAATTCCAGCCACATTTTAAAAAAAGAAAAAAAACCTTACCACATTATTAAGAAAGTCTGGAAGAGATTTTTTTGAGATTCAAATAATGGAATTTTTCATCTCAACTTCATAGACTGAGGCCAGGGGCAAATCCACCCCTCCCACCTGGAATGATGCAGAAAGTCACCATGCTGCAGGACTGCTCAATGTTATTTTCGTCTCCTTCGTGATCCTGATCCTTGCTGCATCTAAATGTCTACTTGGCCTGTGGTGTCTTTGGCACCAGGAACTAGATGAGACATTACTTAACACACACACACACACACACACACACACACACACCAAAAAAAACTGATTAGTAAAGGAAAACGTATTTTGAGGCAGAATCTTCATGAAAAAACAACAACAAAAAACAAACAACAACAAAAAAAACCCAACATGCTACACTTACTATATTTGAGTTGTGGAAGATGTGGTCCACATTCCTTGCTGTGTATTTGCCAGTTCTAGACTGCAAGTGATGGAGACCATCACATTTCTGGTCAGCAAGGAGCTCATTTCACCATTAATCGTGCAGCTTGCATGCCTTGGGTTGGAAGAGATCTTAAAGATCACCTGTTTCCAATACCCAGGCTATGGGAAGGGCTGCCAGGGCCCAACCTGGCTTTGAACACCTCCAGATACAGGACATCCACAGCTTCTCTGTTCTTTACTACTCTGTGAGTGAAGAATCTCCTCCCAGTATCTATTTTAAATCTTTAAAGCCATTCCCCCTTGTCCTTTCACTATTGGACCACATAAAAAGGCAGCCTCACTCCTGTTTATAGGTTCCCTTTCAGTACTGGAAGGCTGCAATGAAGTCTCCCTGGAGTCTTCTCTTGAGCCCAGTTGCCTCAATTTTTTTTCAGAGGAGAGGGTGCTCCAGCCCTCTGATCATCTTAGTGGCCTTCCTCTGGACCCATTCCAAGAGCTTTGCATCTTCCTATTCTGGGGTCCCAGGTCTGGATGCAGTACTCCAGATGGGGCTTCACAAGGATAGAATGGAGAAGGACAACCTCCTCACTCACCCTCCTCGCCACTCCTTTTTTAATGCAGCCCAGAATATATTTGATCTTCCAGGCTGCAAGCACACACTGCTGGCTCACGTGAACCTTTCTGTTGACTAAAAATCCTCCTCTGCAAGACTCCTCTCAATTAGTTCTCCCAGTCTGTACACATACCTGAGAATACCCTTACTAAAGAGCAACACCTTGCACCTTATTGAACCTCATTAAGTTCGTTTGGGCCCACTCCTCAAGCCTGTCCAGGCACATCTAGATAGCATCCTTTCCTTCTGTTGTATCAAATACAGCACTCACCTTGATATCATCAGCAAATTCACTCAGGGCACACTCAGCTGTCTGTGTCCTTGAGAAATATTCTGAAAAGCATTAGACCCGAGACTGTCCCACTCATGACTGGCTTCCACCTGGTCATATAGCCACTGACCACAACCCTCTGTCCAACCGTTTATCCACTGAATAGCTCAGCCTTCAAACCTGTATCTCTCCAATTCAGAGATAAAGACAGGGTATGGGACCATGCAGAAGTCCAGGTGGACTACATCAGTTGCCCTTCCTTTAACCGCTGGTGCCATCGTTCCAATGTAGAAAGCCACCAGACTGATCACACAATCAGCCCTCAGTGAAGCCATGCTGGCTGTCTAACATTACCACCTCATCTCACATGCACCTTAACTTAGCTCCCAGAAGGATCTGCTCTGTCACCTTCCCAGGCACAGACATGAGGCTTACCATCCTGTAGTTCCTCAGATGTTCCTTTCTCCCCTTCTGAAAATGAGAACGATGTCTCTCCTTATCCAGTCACCAAGGACTTCACCTGACAGCCATGACTTTTCAAATATGATGGAGAACAGCTTGACAACCACACCAGTCAATTCCTTCAGGGCCTCTTCTGACCAACGTGTCTGTAAAATTCCTTCTTGTTATTATTCACATCCCTTGCCAAGTTCAGTTCCATCTGCACCTTGGCTTTCCTGATAATCCTTTTTTCAGGTATTTTTGTTTGCCCTCCCATTTCTGGTGCCCCTGAGCACAATATGCTGATCCTATCACCTCCCTGCTAACACCAACCTCCCCCATCTAAATTCACTAATCCTACCAAACTGTTGCCTTAGTTGGAACCTGAATCAGCAACCACTGGAAATACTGAAGAGCAATAACAGAAGTGTTGCCTTAAGACAGCTCCACTTGCTGCAGTCAGCAAGCAGGAGGATTCTCAAGTACTATAGACTGCTGCAAACCAAGGTACTTCTGGCAGCACAAGCTGCAGACAGACGGCACTCAGAGCCACCCACGGAGAATCAGGCCAAAAGATGCAGCTTTTTGCAGTGCCAGTTGTATCAAGTCAGCAGATTTCAGTAAGTAACAGCCTTATTTTCCATGTCAGTGAAGATGTTTGGAGAAAATGCACTAAAACTAAATTCCCCAGTTTGACTTCTATACACAGTTTGATGGAACAAAAAAGTTGCCAGACTTCAGTGAATAAGGAGTTATATGAAGTTTTGCACAGAAATTAGACTCCCCCTTGTCCATGTTTTTAGCCATGTTTTTGAACCACATCATCCACCATTTCCAGCAACAGTAGTTATACAGCATAAGCAATAAATCAAATGAAATCATCTGCTCATTCCTCAGGTTGCCTTCTTTTTTCCTCCTCCCCAGCTGAGCAACTAGAACAGTAGTAATACTGTATCTGCCGGTTTATGTCTTGACAAAATATTTGGAATAAAATGCCAAAATACAGAGCTGTGTCTTAAGGGGCAATGGAAAGATCCTGAAAAGTTAATTCCTTCCATTAGGAATGCAGTCAGTAGGTAGCTGGCATACAGTGCTCACAGCTGTCTTACTGCTTGGGAACAAAACAGTATGCCAAAGACAGGAGGCATTTGTAGTTGTAAAACTAAAACTAAACAGTGCTGCCCTTGATGCAGCATGCATTCCAGTTAAGCAAAATAGCTGTATGTACGTTCATATAGGTGACTTGATATGAAATAAGGAAGTACTGCTCTTTATTTAAGACCCAAAGCATATATTTAAAATGAATAAGAAGTGCACACATAGATACAAGAGAAATCACAGCTACAATTCCACACCTTGAACAAAGTTGAACCAAAGGGGCTTTTGGTCAAACCCGTGGGGAGGGTGGAGTGTTCTCACCTCACTGCATGCAGACCCTGAGGGGCAGCAACCCTGGGAGGACTCTGCACAGAACCAGCTACATACAGCAAAAAGCTTCACCAAAGGGACACTGGCAGCCCAGAACTTCTTAACACAAACCTTCTCTATAAGGTCTTGAGTTGTTCTTCTCTAATGAGTAAGCTGCTCTGCATTCTTCTAACTGAGCTTTGATTCCTCCTTCCTCCCCTTACCTGCAAACTGTAGGCGCATTTCTGCTGAATATTTGCATCCTGCTCTTAGCAGAGCTAGAGCTACTTACAGGTAACATGGGATATTTTATTTATTATTCATTATTTTTTAATAGAAATAAATCCAGTGATGGTCATCCTTCCCTGGTCACTCTTTTTCTACACAAAAGAGCATAGCCATTTCCACAAAGCTGTTTCCCTCTCACCACCCCTTCCTTACCTGTATTTTACATCTGCCCTGTTCACGTGATTAGATGAGATTTTGACAGGTAAGCTTTACTAAAACAGAAATGTTTGACAAATACCCCCAAAGCATCCCCTGGAGCCCCATTGTGGAGAAGAATAAACCACATAATAACGCACTCAACAGACTGCATAGACAATGTCGTGAGCAGGCATGACATATTAAGAAGATTAAAATGAGAGATGGAAATAAATGAGAAGGAGAGCAGAAAACTAAGTGAAGGGGACCTGGAGGTCTCAGAGGCGTCTGGTAGGATGGAGAGTCCATCACATCAAGGTCAGCTGCCTGCATCCTGTCCAGGCTCAGGGCAACGCTGTTCAGAGACTGTGTGTGATTGGCAATAACCAGGATGGAGTAATTTGTTAGCCCAGGGTTATCCTCAAAGCAGCAATGGTCAGAACCCCTTCATCCAGATACGCAGCAGTCTGAATGTAGTGAAGTTATGTCTTTCGTGCTGAAAAAGCTGAGGTGATGTTTTTTGTGCTGACCTTTTCAACCTGATTTTTGTTATGTACACCCAGGAAAGCGGGAGGAAGTTCAGGCGTTTCTGACAATAGCAATGTGGTAAAGATCTCAGAAAAGTAGAACAATCTCACAGCAAAATGCAACAAAACATCCACTCTGAGTTCTTCTTGAAGAACTGTGTTGACAAATTAACACAGGCCCAGATTGTATTTCCACAAAATGCACATTTCTTCAAAAAAGACAAATGTTTCCAATAGATCTTTTCCTGAAACAAACGTTTAATCCTGTAACACACCCCAGCCTTTCTGTGTGATACATTGCACGGGGGGTTTCATGTGACAACCCAGCACTGCCATGGTCAGGCCATCCGCAGGCTTGAGTGCTGCCAGACTCCTCTATAAACTCTGTGCTGTGAACAAGATGACCCTGCATGACCTCCATAGAGGTGACGTGTACATATGAACTGAATCTGACAAAAAATTATACTAATGTTAAGAAACTATGCATCTATACACATGCACATGTCCTCGACTTTATGTGTATACACACGCACGTGAGACTGAGCTGTGCTACCGCCTCACATATCAGTCTTCCTTTTCCTCAAACGCACAAGCAAAGTTTGTGTGTTGGATTTTGCAAGATTTCCACCAGCACTAGGTGTGATATTGAACCATCAGGATCTGGGCATGACGCTCAGAACCCCTCTTGTAACGTATAGGAAAATGCTACTTACTGGAAAGGCAGCAGGAACCTGCAAGAGAAATAAAATACTACTTCTGTGATGGGCGAATCTGACTGAAATCGACTGATCTGGCAGACACCATCAGCTCTCACTGCTGTTACATCATTGGTGCCTCCTGTGACAGGAAACTAGGCAAAGCATTGGTCACTGAGTCTTTTCACGTGAAAGCCTCCAGTTAGTTTTGAAAAACCCTTCCCATGTAATGCAGCCAGAGTCCTTGCAAAATGATGTGGTTTTTAATCTGGGGAAAATTCCATAACTTTTTTTCAGGTTTTTATTCAAAGTGACATGGAAAAGGACTCAAAGTCACTGATGTAGAACAAATCAAGTTTTCAGCAGGTAACAGAGTTTGATGACAGAGATGAGAAATTGAGTTGAATACAGGCCCAGTTTGTATCATTCGAGACAAACCCTTTAGTATAAACCTAGTTCAGCATTTATCTAGAGGTAAATCTATGCCATATTTAGTATCCACATAAGCCTTCCTGTGTCATGCGCCATTTCAGCAAGATGACAAATTGAACTGCTTGCTTCATTAATTTACTTTTCTGGAGCTGATTATAAGCAGTTTTAAACAAGATCCCATGCTCCCATGGCAAACATAGCTTTGCATGAGGAAGGAGGAGGATGGTATCAGTGGCGACATGTCCCCGTCTGTGTTCACAGATCATAATCTAAAGCTGGCTACAGATTGACAGCCTCATTTCCCTGTAGCTTTCAAGGCCTCCAAATTGTGGGTTTGGGGAACAAAAATAAAAGAGATTTCAGCTTTATTTAATGTAAATGTAACAGTCAGAATAGCCATTTGGTGGTCAAAAATGTTCACCGTGCCTTTCGGAAAAGGAGGAGGTCAGCACAAGGAGAAAGGTTGTGAGAAATTTCTTATTCTATCTGTATTCAGAACAACTCTTCTCCCACCAAATACAGAGAGGAACCTGGTTTCCACATCCATAGGTATTAAAGATTCAGGTTAGCAATGAAGTTGCTATCTTCAGTCTGATTCTTCTCCTCCAGCCACTAAATGAGCAATTTAACCAAATTCAACTAATTGAAGGAAAGTGTCAGTTGGCTGTGCGTGTTCTGAGCTGCTTTGCCATCAGCACAGCCCCGGGGAATAGGATTATTCATGCTTATTAATGTGAGTCCATTTAACTCTGCCAGTACATGATACTCTGAGGTACAAAAATTTGTGCAGCAAAGCTTATTTCTAGGAAAAAAATAGGGGAAAAATGCTCAGGCTTTATAAAATCTTTTGCATGCTCCGAGTTTTACTCTCTCCTTCTCTTGTGCACTTCAAGTGCACGCGTAAGCCTTTGCAGGATTGGAGCTAACGATGCACCAAATTCCTGTGCAGTGCCTTGAGGTTGCTGACACTCAGTGTGCTCTGGGCTTGTGCCAGCCCACAGATTCCCAGCTGCTGCCCTTCGTATCCCCAAGTACCCTGCTGCTGAGGGCCCCTGGACTCAGTGGCTCTGTCTCCTGGGCCCTTGCCAGCTGGGAATCGTATCTCCAGATTGTCATCTGGCAGAACAATGTTTTATTATTTGTGTGATAATGTTAATCTGATTGATTTCTTCCCTTTAGCTATCCGAAGAAGGCCTAGAAAAATGAACTACTCTTGAAAAGGTAATAAGCTGGATTGGAAAACAAAGGTAAGTTCCAAAAATACTGTAAATCTATAGCCTAGACTCACTAATACCTACTCCAGTGACATCATCATTAAAGGCATCACTGCAAGACTGTGCTAAGAGTGAACTAAATGCAGACAGGAGTGCTTCCTCTGAAAACATTAATGCCCAAAGCATGGATATTTGTTGTGTGAGAGGAAAAGATGGTACTGGGCACAGGCTTGCTTTGTGCTGTTTACAGGGCAATATGGAAAGACCATTTCCTTTCCTGTGGACCAGTGATCAGCTGATGGGCCTGGGTGGCTCCATGACTTCTCCTAATTCCCTGGAGAACTGTGGGATATTTTTTTCTCTTTCCTTTCTGTTTTGTCCTGTTGATCAAAGAGATGGGCATGATGCACAATTTGTTTGTCTCCAGTGCTAAGAATTAATATACACAAATGCCAGTAACTCTCTTCCTACAAATTCAGTTTCATGTTTCATTTTACGACTGTATGGGAGCTGCTGAATCACAGCCTGAACCTCTGATTGATCACCTGAGGCGAGCAATGAGTCAGCCCTAAGAGCACAGCTGAAGGCAATTCACCTGTGCTGCTGGAAGGGGTAGAGCCTGGCTGCACCTCTCCTAGACCCATTTAAGAGCTGACTACGGGTAGGGAAGGATTTCTTCTGGAGATCCCTTCTTTTGGTATTTTATGGTGAGCCTAGGATAAGGGTAAGCCCTCTATCCTTTTTGCAAAATAAGCTGTTTAGCCAAACTCTCTTGTATATTTCTTAATTATAGCACCTGTACATTCATTGATTATACAATGACATATATTCCAGATGCAATGAAGCCTCCAGTTAGCCCACGTTCTTGTGGAAAGGCAACAGACAAGAAAGAAACTCATAAGAACTGAGGAACAAAACAAGGGGAAATAGGACTTGCAGATTTAGTAAAGGATTGTCCTAGCTAAAAAAGGAGTCATGAAGGTGCAACAGAGAGGAGAGCAGTGTTAAGAAGTTAAGAATAGCTGAAATATTCTTATGTCCTCTGCTCTCTGACCAGGAGGTCACGTTTAATGCTTCAGTCTTCCTATTTTTATAATGGAGGTAGTACCACAGGCTCATATTTGCTAAACCATGAGGTTATAAGGAAAGGGTAAATAAGGGTGAATTACGTTGTCTTAGAACTCTTCAAAAACCTTTTCAATAATATTCTAATGCACATATTATGTCTTTACATACTTTGTTTTCTGTAACATCTTCCAGATATATATGTCATAGACTTTGTGATATAATTGTGCTGTTGTCACTGTGATGTAATTTTATTTGGATTATAACTCCATCAGGAAAACAGTATGTCACTTCAAAGATGAGCAAAGTCTTTGATGGGCAGCATAAGAGAAGGCGATGATCTGGGAGGGAGACTTCAGAGCTGTGGTAAAATTCACCTATTTTGTAAAAATGGTTGAAGCCAAATGAAGCATTTAACTTTCTGTGCTCATCAATAATGATCTAGTAGCCCATTTTTGAAACCTTGCATTTTTTTTGTCTTATCATTTGATGTGGCTCAATCTCCAACTGCTTCATCCTCTCCCATCTCATTTTCAACACCGCTACTTTCCTTGTGCAGCCTGTTTACCTCTTAGCTGAAAATGTAACCTCTGTTAGACTTCCTTGTTTAGCTCACCCAAAGTAAGTTAAGTAACCATTTTTGCTTGTCTTCAACAGGAGTAAAAAAAAAAGCAGAAAGAGATAGGGTCAGTCTACTGTTAGTCAATCAAACCAAGACTGGACAATGAAAATTAAAAATCTTATTCACCACAGCAGGATTCTCAATAAATATAGAGTTTTGACATTTTTTTCATTCCACTGATAAGCACCCAAGAAAGGCTTCTGGAAGAAAAAAAGAAATTAGAAAGAGTTCAAAGACATTAAATAGGTAAAAGTTCTAGCAGCATTACATAGTCTGATATAGCTATTTCTCCCTCTTACTGTGTCTACAAATTGTGTAAGAATTCAAACTTTCAGAAAGGAGTTTGTTCTAAATATAGTTAAAATGCCAAATAAGTGAAAGGGAGCCCAGTCAGAGGATTCTTTACTTAATTTCTCCTTGAACACACAACTCAAGTCGAAGTTTGGCAAAGAATAGA
This sequence comes from Perdix hodgsoniae, assembly GCA_035772895.1. Lineage (NCBI taxonomy): Eukaryota > Metazoa > Chordata > Aves > Galliformes > Phasianidae > Perdix > Perdix hodgsoniae. Next base: position 353,586 of record JAPSGF010000170.1, read on the forward strand.
GTTGTGACGTGGAACAGTTTTTTCCTAATCCCATTATTTATTCCTCATTTATAAAATGCATTATTTACAGTATATCTGGAGATATATAAGAAATGTAAATCTACAAGCATTATAATTCTCTTTAGACTCCTCCTTTGTCAGAAATCTCTTTACGTTCCTCACAATCAGTAGGTCAGAAAGAGAGGTTGCGGATAGGCTTCATACCATACCCTAGTACTTATTTCAGATCACTGGAAAAAGGAAAATTTCAACAACTGGGGCCTCTCCACTCTAGAAATGCCTCTTTTAGACTTAAAATTCATGGCTGTAAGCTTTAATGCTTGCAGTTATAATGATTATTTTAATGATTGGCCATCATGTTCTGGCCAGTGCAACTCAAAGTTGTCACCCCCAACCTGAACTGCTGTCATAAAGTCCAATGCACTTATTAGAAGACTGTTTTAACAGTCTCCTTATAATTAATAATGCTAAGTAAATGGAATAATGTGCTTCAAGGCTTGTGTTAGCTCAAGTGAGCTGTAGCTATATGAAGTAGTAAACTGCAAAGGAAAGACAAAACAGGAGGACATCACCATCAGACTGGATGTCAGTTCTGCATGGGGTGCCAGGAGCAGACGTGAAACTGGTACACTCACTTTTCCCCATCTATGAAGTCCTAATACCACAATCAGAGGCCACCTCAGTGAGGGCTCTAACTCTGGTTTAACAGCACTCTTGAGAGACAAACAGGCAAAGCCGTTGCAATCATTTCTCTTGGCATATACCTGTCAGAAAAGGCGACTGCTCCAATTATCAAGAGCTCTAAAAATTTGACAGATCTCTGTAAATATACACCATCTATAATATTAGTGTTATATTTGTTAATACTTCAGGAAGATGTCACAATAAGGAAATCTGTCAGTATTAAACAGTACAGTATTTCAAAAAAGTACAGAGGACTATGCTGACTTGTTTAATAACACAGGCTTTCAACAATTTGTGACATGTTACTTATGCTTGTAATGTCCTCATGTCTATTAATCATTTATTACATTTTAAAATGTTTCTCTCATTTAAATTTGAACTAAATAAGTCCATGGGTATTATAAGGAGTAGAGATACAGAAAGTGAAGTAGAAATTCACTGATTTGAGAAAGGTCTTTGTAATGTCTTCTGCAGTTCAGCACAGTCGTGAAGGCCTTATAAAGAGGGCCAAAAGTGGGAGGTCACTGGCTGACTGAGGACAGTACTACTTACTAATAACAGAAAATACAGAGAGAAAAAAGTTTCAATTACTTTAATTGAGTATATTGTGATAAGCCAGGGACAGATGTGCTGCTTAGTACTGGAAAGTTTGAGGATACGTGTGTTTTCTGGAAAGCACAAGGTTTTGACAGATATTTATAAGCTGTGTAACATGACTACTTAGTCAGTAAGACAAGGTGCTAGTGGATGAAACACAATCTGCTGTCCTTGCAGAAAGCAGGAGATGTCTTGCTGTTTTGAACTCCAACCTCTCAAACTGTAGCACAAGAACATGAATAATAGGTTGGGTCAAAATATTTACATTTAAAAATATTAATTTGCTTCTTTCCAAGAGGATTTCTAAGCCTTAATGTATTGCTGTTTTTATTTCTTTGATTCATATCCTAGTAACTCTAAACAAACATGTGCTTGCACATTCACAGCCAATCTAAACATCCATTAAAACCACATCTCGTGTAACTCCCTGCTTCCTTTTCTTATCCATGTAGTAATTTGGAAACATCAGTTGGGAACACATCTGTCCTACTTGATGACAAAGCACCTAATTCCAACTTTGGTGCTTTCAAAACTGAGGAATAACATAGTATTTCTGTTTCACAGTAATCCTGCAAACAATACCCCGAAAAGATCATATATAGTTAGATCTGGAGGTATATATTGCTGTTTTCAAGTAGCTAATGGGGAAAAAGTTAACACAAAGAGACATGAGTTACTCTTAGAGGGTTATCCTTAGTCCCTCTTGGCTTTTTAGTGACCTAGGAATAAGACAGATTATGCTGTTTCCCCAAGGACAGCCTGCCAAGTTTACCAGCTTTTCAGTAGGTTGCCCGGACAGAGCTGCAAGCAAAATCTCTGGTTTGCTTCAGAGAGATGCCAATTGCTGATTAATGGTCATTTCAAGGAATTCATTCATTCTCCATCATAAATATTTGCTCTCTTTCTGGTGTGCTAAAGCTTTGTGTGTCTCCATGTCAAACCATCATTGTCCAACAGATGAGAGCTGTCCTACCAGTGATCCTTTTAGTCTTTTGATAATCTGATCAGTATTCTTGGCAAAAAATACCAAGACCAGAGATTAACAGTGTAAAATATATTTAAAACATTTTAAACCCCCCCCCCCCCATCCAAATTAAAAGTGGATTAAATACTATCCTGGGTAGTTACTAATCTGATGGATGTTAATTCTACTATAATTCATAGAATTATGACAAAATAAATGCAATTTGATCATATAAAGTATTCAGATTTCAAGTCAAGTGGCATGCTAAAATCAAATCACATCAAAAACCTAGCTCTAGACATTTCTACAACAGAGGATCCTTTTATGGAAGCATCAACCCTCTTTTGTGTTAGTTCATGTTTTGCAGATGAGTCTCCCAGAAAATCTTCATCAAGAGGTCCTAGTGAAAAAGTTTTAGGAGCTCAGTAAAGTTTTCTGATCCCCGTGTCTGCAAGGGTCAAATCCATTGCATCAGTGACAAGGTGACAGAGATGCACAATGTGTCCAAGCACAACAAAATTGATTTATATGCCCAGTCTGAGAGCTGGTTTGTTTCCACTGTGCACTTCAACTTGGTGTGTGTTGATTTATTTCTTACACAAATGTCTGCTACCAAGGGAAAAATAATTTCATGCATTTAAGTCAACTCTTTAGCTGTGTCCTTAAATAGTCATCTAAGATTTACATGAGTCTTCTCAAGAGGTATCTAGATGAGGTTCAAGAGGTATCTGGGTGAGGTGCGATGAGATATGATTTAGTAGCTTAGTGGTAGTAATGGTGATAGGAGGGTGGCTGGAGGACTAGATGATCTTGTAGGGCTCTTCCAACCTTGTGACTCTATGATTCTATCATGCACGCTTATTCTATATTCCATTTATGGCAATTGCTATTAATAGGGTTACTTGGGAAAACAGCAGCCTCTTTCCGTGGGCTCTGCTTTCCAGGGCAATGAGAACAGTCTCTTTGCACTTTTGCAATTTTCTACCACGTTGGTGAGCTCCACATTCTCAACCAGCTTTTAGAGCTGTGGTGCTGCAACAGAGCTCGTGCACGTTGCTTGGAGAAACTCAGTGCTTTGAGTGGAAGCCAGTCTAGGAGCACAGCAGAGGGGCAATGGATGTTGAAGGCTATGAGTTAGGAAAGAAATCAAGAGGGCGTGGGCCCATGGAAAGGGATCTGAGCACAAGGCTGTCATGAATTCAGGAAAAGCTTTAAAACTTTACTACCAAATGAACTTAGCCAGATTTATGTCCCCTTCTGCATAAATCTTATTAATGTGACTGAGACATAAATAAAGGATATTAAACAGTAGGCACTGAAAAGCAGCTTTTGTTGCTTCATTTTCCATAGGGCAATCATACAAGAAGGAATGAGAGGATGAAGGAAGAAGCATAAATGGTACATATGCTAACCAAATGCTGCTTTTTAAAGACGTGACAAGTGTTAGCTAACAGTTGAAGTCAATGTAAATGAATAGGCCTGTCCTGAAGACATGCACTTCGTTCTTCAGAAGGTGCATAACGGTGCCTGGGTTGCGGTGCCAGCTCACTCATGGCCATGTGAGAAGTGGAGTGGGGAACTGGAGCCATCCTGCAGACAAAGCCTGGGCTTCAGGCTAGAGAAGTCCTGGCTGGTTCCCAGCTTTGCTGCTTGCTGTCTGTGTGGTAGCACTGGTCACTTAACCTAGGAATAAGATAAAAGAGTGTAGCATCGGTAGCAACGTAGTGATCTCACAGACATGGGATGGGGCATAAGAGCCAGGGTCTTTAAGCAGAAAAGATTCTGGAAATGTTGGGTGTTAATTATCTACTTAGAATGAACAGTAGAAATTTGGCTGACTGTAAAAATACCTGAAGCTGTCTCTACCTTACAAAATGTAGCTCTCGTTTTTATGACAAAACACTTCCTCAGCTCTGAGTGTCAGCAATGCATTTCTCACTCCAAGTATTTATCTAGTATAATTAAGTGTGGAGTAGTGTGTAACACTGCTGAAATGCAAAATAAATTAATTCTACATTCATAATGTATAGTCACAGGATTGTATATTCATTACTCCTCAATTTTTAAGCATATTTTTTGGTACTTTTCTGCAACAATCTATTTCACTGGTTCTTTGTCTGAAAAGTAACATCCAACCACCTATTTATAAATGTTGTCTATCTATAGGGTCTTTATACCCCTATCTATCTTTTCCATTTGCATGATGCATACAGTATGTATTTTCCACTTGGTGGGAAAACAGATGAGCAGTGCTTTGCTTCTGCAGCTGTTGATTATGCAGAGGGGAGACTGCTGCAGTTTTCCCAAAGGGAGCTTAGCAAGGTTTAGTTTCTTTTTGTGGTCTGCCTCTTCAGCCAGCAATTCACTCATCACCTTGACCATGAATCCCTTGTAAATTGGCATTTGTTCAGCCTGTTTTTAGGCACAGCACTTAACAGTGGTCTTAGGACATTTCTAATTACTGGATAAGGGGCAACATGTGACAGGTTTATAGTTTATTATACTAGGGTGTGCCAAGTTGTAACAACATTTTGGGTCAGGCCAAGGTCTCAAGAGATCATTAAAAGCTGAAGTAAGCCACTTGACAGTAAATACCAGCACAAAACTGAATTAGATTCCTGTAGTTCTGAAAGAAAAGAAAGCCAACTAATTAGCTAGCTGCCTTGGTTGATTTCACTGTACTATTATTTTGCTCTTTTATCTGGCACAATGATGTGTTCTGGTATTTTACTGGTTGTTACAAAAGACCAAAGCAAATAAAGCTTCACATGCTGGTGGAAATCATGCTCTGGCCAGTGTTAGAGCATTTATTTCTATTTCACAATTTTAATAACAATGGCACACAAACGCACACATACAAAAAAGATCTACAAAAAAAAAAAAAAGAGATCACATACAGGAAAGATAAGGATTGATCAATTGGTTTCCATAAAAACAGGTCTTTGATTCTTTGTCCTTTTTTTTTTTTTTTTCCAAATTTGCTGAGGTTAGCACCTTGACTTCCCCTTTCCACACAGCTTCTCTAAATTGCAAGAGGAGATACCAGTAGGCATGACCTTACAGCATCTCCAAGGACATTAGTTATAGGCATGTTGGGTCTCATCATCATTGCTCCCCTTTTTCTCTAATGTCTCTGGTTTGAAAACCAGGGCAGTTAAAAACTGTGCTCATTCTGGGTATGAAGAGGCTCAGAGGTATCTAGTTATCACTTACTTTCTCTAATGTGTTCATGTTTAATAAATTATTTAAGTTTATAAAGGAAAACAAGAGTGCAAGTATGTATTTGAGGGCTATCCTACAGGAAGATACCTAAAATGGGCTTAAGTTAACAAAACCCATGGCCCACATCTGAAAGCTATAAATTGAAAGCCAAGTAAATGGGCAGTTGCAGGAAGGACTGGAGCGAGCCATGAGGTTTGCATCTAGATATAAATTCTCTCCAAGTTGCTGAAAGCAAGTCAAGTATGTATATCTGAATTTAATGTAGAAAAATAAAGATGGGAGCTCTTTCCAGGGTCGTGTACTGGAAAATTATCTCAAAATACAAGTGTTCCTTCTAATATAACTTTGTTGGAACTAAGGTAATTAATTCATCCTTTCCTCCTGACTCTTCCCTTTTCTCACAGGCATTTCTGCATTTTCTTTTGATCCGTGACTTTAAATCCCAGCATGTTACACTGTTTTCTCTGGCAGCTGCTTCTCACACGGATGGTTTCTATCCATCAGTGAGCCTGTGGTCACCTTTCACCTCCTGATGTCAGCTCACTGGGGCAAGGACCTTGTCCATCACTCTGTCCAACTTTACTCATGACTGGGCTCACTGAAGGCTAATGATTATTCAGTGCCAAGTCATTGATGCTGTAGGGGATGGCTCTGATGGGATGTCAACGCAACACCTCACCAGTGCCAAGGAGAAACCCACCCCACCTCCCATCTCTCCTTTCCACCTCTGCTTCTACTGCCAAATGGGTGACTCCAGCACCTGTTAGACCCTCACTATGTCTTGTAGAATAGCAGGAAAGCAGCCAGCAGGCAAGCTGAGGGGCTTCCCTATTGTGCCCATTATTTAGCTGAGTGGGGCAGAAAAAGGGGAACAGGAGGCTGGAGGCAGGCAGGAGGAGAGGGCTGCAGCACTGACTTGCAAGACTGGTGAAACAGTAACTGTGCAGAGGAAAAAGGACACTGGGAAATCAAAGAGCCTTTTTCTTTTCTTCTCTTTTTTTCTTTTTTTTTTTTTTTTTCTCAGAGGCCTAAAATTAAAGTACTCAGAAACACACAAAGAAATGCCTAAGTGAGAAACCAAGTCAATGGAACAAAGCCAATTTAAACTAAGTAGGTTTGATCCCTAAAGCTCACGAGTTATCTACACAAAGGTTCGCACTCCAGCCACATGCTTCCCAAAGTATCAGTTCAAATGCCCTATTCTGCACCGCTGTTACATCAGAGCACTCGGAAGACCCCCTTGTAGAATAAGACCTGGCAGACACTGGGGCTGAGATGTATGCTCTTTGCTCGCATGGTTTATCTTCCAAGAAAGGCAGCAGGCTTTCTCAGCGCAGGACAGGGAATATCAAATTAATTCAGGCATGCACTGAAGCACTCAGCACATCTACCACAAACCTGAACTGAGCTCAGCCACAAAGCACAGTACTGCCTTTTTGTGAGCCTGCAAGTATGATACAGTTATTTAGATGGATTTGAGGTCCTCACAGTGTATTTTCATGTTCCGGCTGACAAAGTGGCTAACATCTCCTAAGCCTACAGAGAGTTAACCTTGGTTAACAGCAAAAGGAGGGGGAGAAAGCAAAAAACACCTTATAGAGTCATGTGCTGTTAAAACTAGTAAGGTCAATATCGCTGCTCATTGTGCTCTTAATGAGACCTATTTTTTCCAAGTATTCTCCATGACCTTGTCTAACCCAAGTGAGGTTCTCCAGTAGTTGGTCATACTTGCCGAGAAAGGGAATCTGAGTAAAAGGGAGAGGGAGGGATGGGAGCAAACAGGAGCAGGAGGTTCACCCTGAACAGGATTACATCATGTGCAGTTTTATTTCATGGTCTGCCAAATGCCCCTTGCTGTGACTAGGTATGGAAAACAGGATAGAAAAGTGAACTAGAATTTAAGAGCCTTTGAAAAGCAACCGGTGTCAACATGTGCTCTAAATATGACAAGTATTTCTTTCAGTAGAGAAAAAGCCTCTGGGCTTTTATGGGGAACATGACAGTGGGCAGAAGACACCAAACAGTATGTTGCTAAAGACCCAGCAGAGAGAGAAATCTTCTCACACCTCCCCACGTATGAGTCAAGCAGGAGGAAGCATAATGACAGCTATTTTTGTCGTGTATGCCAACATTTGCTAAATACAGCTTAAAAACCTCACCTCTTTTGGATGAGACAGAGATGTGATGTGCAGCCTGCTGGGTTCTTGCTGGGTCCTTTGAGGCAGTAGGTCTCAGTTGTGTCTTGGACTTTTCTCCACAATGGGGAAAGCTAGAATTTGTTTTGCTTCTCAAGGTGAAATGTGATTTTGTCTCATAACCTACTGCCTCTTGGAGTTGGGTTTTCAGTATCAAACTCAGTGACAGCCGGCAGCAGCAACACATCCATTGTATGGACATCTTCCACAGCAGGGCCATGGCTTGAGCTGCGCCACATGGGAAAGACACTGCACGGTAGTTCTGAAAACCTAAAGAAAAGCCTCACAAAGCATTGCTCAAGGTAACATGTAAGAACTTATGTAAGCATAGAGTCCATTCCGGAGCACAAAGACAAAACAAAAAGAAGTGCCGATAGCAGAGAAAGGAAGCCAAAGGAGGTGAGCTCTGGGGTGGCTGCTAGACAGGAGTGGAATTTGGGTGGAATTATACCCATGTGTTTATAGAGAGGTTGTATGTTATTATTCCCTCTCCCCACAAGCTCTGTTTATTGTTCTTGGAATGGGATAAAGAGAAGAAAAATTGGATTTAAAAATAACTTGCATGGTCTGATGTACAAAGATAATATACAGGACAGCTTCAGACATAGATTACGGGAAAGCACAAATATATATTTAATTAAGTATTATTTTTAGACATGAAAAGTATGGAGAGTCTGCTCCTCCGAGCACAGAAGTAACTATGCTCAGCAGTGTTTTACCCCAGTAACATTGAAAGGACATGAGAACTCTTTGCACAAGCCTATGAGCGGTGCCTGAGACCCTTCTGACCCGAAGCAGAACCAAGTGTGTGCTTACAGTACTTGGCTGGATTGTAGCTGAACTCATCTTCAGGTCTATCCCTGAGCAAAGGGCACATTTCTTCTTAAGGGACTAACAGACACAGTCAGTGCCTCTCCCACCTGTAGCTGAGCCTGGTTTCTATGGCAGTTGTTGAGCTGTTAGCATCTTTACAGAGTGTCAATTCAGATGATTCACTTTCAGTCACAGCAGGCCTGAATGTGAAGTTAAAAGGCATGTGTGCGTGTGTGTGTGTGTGTGAAATCCATGGCACCCTTGATTAATGCATTGTTTTGCAGCACAGAAAGTTTGGATGCTCCCTCTCTAAGTTGCTAGGTGAAATGCAGCAGCGCAAGTGGTGTTCCTAAAATTAAATATGTTCCAGGAAATGAAAAGGCTGAGATTCTCCTAGCAGTTTCAGCTTCCTCACACTATTCCTAGTGTAGCTGTGAAGGCATGTATATTAGTGCACAAAAATAAGTTCCTGACCAAAAAAAACCTCCAAAAAAACCAAACCAAAGAAAAACCACACACAAGAGGGGGAGGATGAATGAAGGAAACAAATAGGCTAAATGTGAAAAATTCCATTTGGATTTGCAAACTTTTTCTCATCCTTTCCTGCAGAAAATAGAACCTCATGATCCAACACAGAACAGTTTCAATCAAATGGAAAATGTTTACAGAAAGCTTCAGGTGACTGAAAGTGATGTCCTGTAATGCACACAGCAAGGCTGCTGTCACTCTGGCATGTGCAGGTCTGTGTCAGCAAGACTCCCTCACAAGAAACCCCATGCTGCAGTCACCCCAGGAGCAAATGTAATGTCACAGGATATAATGTGACATTGTTGGAGCTTAGGGTTCTAAGCTGATACTCAGAAAAGGGGAAAAGAAAAATTCGATCTACTCTGCGTAGTATATCAATACAGTAGTGATGTCATTATAACTGAAAAGAAAATACACTGATGAAAATGAATCTGAAGAGGCTTTGAGTTTCATTTGGTCTAATTTTGACTTCAGCAATGTGACTTCACAGTACTTTGCAGTGAGCAGGACTGGAGTTAGAGCGTGGAAGTGTAGGATGAAAGGTACCTGAGGGCAGCCTTCAAATATTACCAGCTAATATTTACATCATCTGTCTCCTTCTGTATTGCAAATATGATTTTGGCACATATCAAAACACATTCAAGAAAAAACGCTATCACTGTGCACGTGCTGCTTGTTTGAAATATCAAGCACAAAAGGACAAAATCCAAACGATGATGATAATAAGGAGACTCAGCCACTAAAAGTGCAACAGCGTTCTCCAAGGACGCTGCTGTCTCATCTTCCGGACACAAACGCTGTCAGCATACTTTAAATGTTAAGTTTCCCCACATAGTGCGTGGTTGCTATGAGCAGGATATAGGAAACAGCTCCTCGTGCCATCTGCTTTGGCAACACATTCTGCAGCGTATGCCTTGCATTCAGCTCTGCTCTGCATGGGCACGGACCCTGCATAGATATATAATACTGCACGCATGCCTCTGCTAATATAGATGTGGATCGCATTAATTGCGTATCTATTTTTCCCAATCTGCTACAAGGACATAGATAAAACATTAGTTTGTTTTTCTTATAGAAAAACCTTTGCTCTTCACCTTATTTCAGCCTCAAAACTCTTGTTTCTGGAGGAGAAAATGGAAATCTGGTGCACTTTGTTACCTAGCTGCCAGCAGCCCAAGCATACCAGGGTTATGATCTCCCCAGAGTCAGCTGCATGGCAGTTCTCTGGTTATTTAGAGCCCTGGTGGGGGCTGAAAGCCAGGCATGAAAGCCACTCTAAATGCTCCTCAAGGCTCCTGGTGGTGGCACATCCCTCCAGAGCAACCCCACAGCCCTCTTTTGTGATTTTCCTTCCTGGTCTAGCCAGGGCCAGGAGAGATACACCATCCAACCACTCTGTCCCGTCTGCATTTATCATCACCTGGAATGTAATGTCAGGGCAGGACCTCCAAATAACAAATGGCAGCAGTTACTGCTCTGCTGGGAGCTCGCTACTCTCTGGACAGCATCTGTCAGCTTCTGGAAAAACCTCCCTTTCCAGAGCAAGTCTGCATTTGCCAACATAAAATGAAGCCTAAGCGATGCATGGAGCTGGGCAGGACAAGGACACTTGATGTGGCATCAGAGCCTGCTGGCATACCTCCTGTCAGGCTTTTTGGTGATGCTGCTTGAATTTGGGAGGGAGGAACAACTGTTTCTCACAGGATAGCAGAACAGATGTGATTGCTGAGCAGCTAAGTTGAGGAGGAAGTTTTGCTGGTGAAGCGTTGCCCTTTTGTATCCTCTGGTCCCGGAGGTGTGAGCACAGCACCCAAGGCCAGGCCTTCGTGCCAGCTGCACATCCCTGGACAGAAGAGGAGAGCTGGAGCAGCCTGATTTAACACGTAGGAGCCCAAATTCCCCCTCTTCCCTTCCCTCTCTCATTCCTCTCTGGCGGCTTTCAGCAGGCAGGAATTACTGAGTAGGATTTGGGGAGGCACCTGACTTGCTACAGCTTTTATAGTGCAGGCCTGGGCACCCCGCACTGCCCAGGCTCTGCAAATCCTGCCCAATAAAAGTGAAACAGTTGCACCAATAAACAGCTTGGTCCTTATGAGCTTTCAGAACCCATAAACCTAAGGGTGCTTGGAAGGAGAGGCTTGATTGCTGCAGGTTGTCTGCTGGAGACAGGGCACAGCCAGAAGCAGACAGGATCGATTCCTTCCCATCCCTGACCTATTGGGTCCCTCCCAGCGGGTGACAGAGGCCCAGCTACCTGCAGCAGTGCCAGGTTTTATCTGGAAAGAAGACGGATCACAGGGTTCATTCATTCTCCTTTGCAAATCAAAGGGTGAGGGGCAAAGGGAAAAGAAAAGAACGGGAACCTTGACCATTTCAGCAGCAGCTGGGTGATATTTAATTTTCAATCAAGAACCTAAAACAGACTTCAAAGGGCATTGAAGCTAACAGTTTTGTTTTCCCGAAGAGTAGGAGGAAAGATGAATAAGCAAGGAACCAGATCTTTCTCAAAATAATTGCAGCCTTGACATACCTAAATTAGTTTGTAAAAGAAAATTTGGGGGCAGTTGCTCTTATTCATTAGAGATGAGGCAGGACTGCAATACCCAGTTAATCTAAGGCAGCTCAGAGCTACTAAAATAAAATAAAACAAACCTTCCTTTTTCTCCAGTGGAGTCAGAACGTACTTCCCTCCCTCTTCCTTTCCTCGTTTTAACTAAAAGTCATAACATACCCTCAGCTTGAAGGGGGAAGGGGAGCAATGTCTATTAAAAACATGTCATGAGTTCCTCCTCCCACCTTACATGTTCCATTGCACTTATGATAGATGGCACTGTCGTATGTGTAATAGGTTTTGCTACAAATGAGTGAGAAAACAAGTATCTTTGCATTTAGAAAAGCATTATTTAAACACTATTAAAGCCCTTTGATGTTGTGGGTTTTTTTTTGTTTGTTTGTTTGTTTGGTTCTTTTTTTCCATCACAGAGGAAAATAAGCAGTATTTGCTCTGATGAGGCTTACCAATGCTCCTCTGCTGCAGCTGTTTTATCTGCATGACTGAGAGGTCTGCACGTGAAGCACTGCCTGCTGGGCCAAGGAGACACCAGCCTGAGGAAGTGGAGCAGAAACCAGAGGGGCAGGGGGAGTGAAGAGCAGTGCCAAACCCCAAGAAGCCCAGGTCACACCAACTGTCACTGCCCACCATACATTTGGATGTGGCTTTGTGGCAGAGCCTTGCTTTGTTGTGGCAGCAGGCACAAGCATGGTTCTACCCAGAGGAGCTGTGCTGGGTTTGATCTGAGCTGGGGTTGCAAGGACACACATGCAGGACTAAAATAGATGGGTTGTGACTGCATAGCATCCGTGGTGCACGTTCCCAGGGCTTTTGTTCTGTTAGAAACCTGCATTCAGAGTCCCATTTCCCATGGAGTGAAATCTTTAAGGAAGGCGAAGGGCTAAAATAGAAAACAAAGCTGTTTGTCCTTTCCTGCCTTAACTCATGATGGATGACAGGTAATGGATAAACAATACTGTCTATATGCTTGTTTAGGCATAGATAACCATGCAGCCCTTCTTGCTTTTGGAGCTTGAGGAGATGTTAGCCACTGAGAAGACGGTTTTCCTTCTTTTCATGATACCCAGGCAGCTGGCAGTAAAGTTTCCTCTCCTTGGGTTGGCTCTGTCAGTGAGATAAAAGCTAAACAAAGAAGGCGGAGAAAAGCTCCTCCGTAAACTGAGATGTCCATGAAAGGGGGATTCTTTGCCTGGATGTGCAAGCAATAAATAAACTGGAATGGGAAAAAGTCTGTGAGCTCATACAGCTCTTTTACTAAAATACCAGTGTTAGAACTATAGATAAAATTATCATCCCTAGTGAAGGGAAAGATGCATCCTTTTTTTTCATCTCTCTCTTCTTTAATTCATGGTTGATTTTTTTCTTCATCACTGAAAGCCTTCCTGAATGCTACCTACCTACCCTGAAGGGATTTGCAGTGGACGGGAACTGCAGGCCTGTGCCAGAAGCAAATAAGAGCTTTTTGAGAGGAGGGAGAGTAAAGGACATCTCAGCTATCCTGGTCCTGCCCCTAACACCTCCCTGTTACTCTGGGAGCATCTCTTTATCCCAGGGGCTGGGTGCGATTTTGGAGATCTTGTTAGGAAGATGCTCTGCCATATTTCCCAAAGTATGTTACCCACGAACCTCAGGTAATGATGTAATAGCCATTGAGAAGGTCCTTGAAACCCAGCAGAGGCTTCTTCCATGACGCTGAATACAGAAAATAGGTCAGAGCTGGTTGGGCTGCAAGGGGCAGAGCTAATCTGTCAAGAGCCTGCCATAGACCTTAGCAGAAGGTAATTAATACCAAATCTTGTTAAGTTTTGGGTGAATAAACATCATGCAAAATAGACTAACAGGAACTTGATTGCTACAGGAAACATGAAAAAAATTATTTCCCAGGTCACCTGCTGAAGATGTTGTGGTCCTCTGGTTCACCTAAACTCACCCTGACATTTTATCGGTTGCTGTCAACAATGAGCAAGAGCAAACAACTTCTTGTGCTCATGATTGGTCATTCCTTTTCACAAGAGTGTCAGTGGTCTTTAAAATTCCAACCCTTATTCTTGCTGAGTTAAACTTGACTCATGAAAACTTGAATGGATCAAAGCCCAGATTTATTTTGTCTAGTATTTTTTAAATAGCGGAACTCAAACACAGATTTCAAAGACAGCCTGTTATTAATTTTATAAACAAGTATTTGTGAATTTAAGCAAATGGATGGGTTTGCAGGGAGAACTTTTGACATGCCTTCTAAATCTGTATGTATAAATATAGATAGTACATTAATAAATCTGGAGATTAAATGGATAGTGATTGCCAGAGTTGGTAGGAATGTGAACACTATGAAATGCACAAAGTTTTCCTGTACTTTGTCTGATATTGGACACCATCAACAAAAACAAAGTGTTCATGTGCTGTGGAAAGCACAGACAAGTATCACAGAAGCGCCATGACAAAGAGCAAACCTTTCTGCACAGCCACATTGTTTTTCTTGGATTTCATTCAAATGTAAAATGAAAACAAATTCCCATACCCGGGAAGCCACGGCAAACTGTGGATGTCAGCTCTGTCTTCATCCCTGTGTGTTTTCAATGGAAGCCTTGGCCCAGGAAATTCAGCACATGCTCAAACCCCATCCCGAATGCTTTGCCAAGGCAGAAGCCCTGAGACAAAGGAAGGACAAAAGGATCATGTCCGCATGAAAAGGGAACTGCAAACATCTTTCTTGCATTATGCTTCACTGCAAAAGGAAAATCCCAGCACGTTCCAGGCAGCATGATCCTGCAGTCCATCACCCAGTAACACTTAGGAGGCAAGGGTTTGGGTGACCAGGAGCTGGCAGTGAGAACAGTCCCTGAAGTTTAGGGTCAGGGATGTCCTCCACCAGCCAAGTTGCCTGGTGAGACGGCAGGGCCTTGTGATGGACTGGTTCCTTACAATGAAAACGGTCGCTATGGTAACTCCAAGATTGCACACATCAACAGATTTTAAAATATTGGCAGTTTGGGAAGTGACTGTTTAGGCATTTTAATCAGGCCTGATATTTACACATTTAAAGGTATCAAATGCTTAAAATAAAAAATAATTAAAAAGAAATCAACAAAGCAAGCGGAAAAATCTGAGAGAACCTAAGCACTGTCAAATTAGAAAACAAGCCCTGAATATATTCTTGACAGGGGCACATTTGAAAAACAGCATCTAAACATAAAGAGGAAAGAGGAGAAAAGACAGAAATCGCTGCTCCTGTAGAAAACAAACAGACCATCATCATCGCCACCACTTGCATCTAGTGACACCACTCTGCCAGTCCATGCCACAGATCCCCTAGAGGAAACCACCAACAGGGTCCCATCACAAACCTCTCCAGGTGGCCAGAGGACTCCTGGGTCCTGGATGGATTTGAAGGCTGCTGGCCATAGCATGTGCAATGCAACAAGCCCAGTGTTCTGCATGTGGCTCTGCTTGGTATCAAACTCAACTGTTAATCTGTTCCCCATATTTTCGGTGCGCCGTGAGTATTGCGAATGCTTGCACATGCAGGAGTGATTGGAAAGGAGGTGGAAGTTTTGAAAGCTGGGCTGAAGCCTTTGAATCTGGGGCTCTATCTCATGGGAGGGCTGTGTGAAGTTGTAGGACGCATACTTGAACCAAAGCCTTCAGATGAGAAGTTGATGTCAACACCGATGATCAGACTGCAAGTTTCAGTTTCAGACTTAATTGCTCCTGGGAGAATATAAAGCAGTTCACATGTTTACAGCTAATTCAGGTTTCTAAGGTGTTTATTTACAATTGGATCAAGCTAGAGATGCAAAGAAAGACTGCCAAACTATAAAATGATACTAATTTAAAAAGACCCTTGAAAGCTTTGATCCCGGAGCACCATCATGTTTCAAAAGGGTGCAAGCTCCGTGTCTGTGGAGCTTGACAGCCCTTGTGCCATAATTAGAGAAATAACTGTGCACACTGTTGTCAAGGAAGAAGAAACTGCCTCCAAATCAAGGAAATCCACACTAATGTAATTGTGATTGGTGAGCTTCTCTGTGCAGACATGGGAAAGGAAATTTTCAAGATCACAGACATAATCTTCAAATCCACGACGTTATCCACATGCCAGTCTTCATTTTTACAAAGTTCCTTCACACCCTGACACACCTTCAGCTCCCACAGACTCATCGTGCTCTTCTCCTTAGACCCTCATTCCCACAGCAAAGTCAGTACCTGTCTGCACTTTCCTCCCATTTATGTCAAATCAAGACCTACCTTGTGCCCCTGCCTCCCTGCTTGTACCCTCACAGTAGGGTCTCTCTCTCCTCTCCCCTATCCTCCCTGAAAACAGACGTTTACACATCCAACCACTGTCTGGAAATGTTTTCTTTTAATTGCATCTGGCATGCACTCCCACCTTGCACTCAACAAAAAACAATGCTCAGTGTTTCGAACCAACTTATCTTGGCAAACATTTGGGACACCATTCCATTTTGAACTTCCTTGACCTGCCAGACATCCATAATCATGCAACTGGGGATAACTCACAGGCTGTCTCTTGTCCCTCACTGCCAACCTCCAAACATGATCACCCTCCCTCTTAGACCTCTCTTAGCTATCTCTTTTGGCTTTTCAAACTAAGCAGAGTAAAAGAAGACTTCCCAAACTCCTTTAACACCCTCTTTGGTTGCTGTATCAAAGCATCTGCTCTTAATTTTTGCTGCAGTTTGGTCACTGTGCTCACTACACATCTGTCTATATTCTTCCTCCTGCCCACAGCTGAGTTGCGTAGATAGTCTCTGCATGGTATCTCTGTGTGACTCTCTGCTGCTTAAATTCTCATTCTCCTGCATCTACATCGCTGCATCATCCTTTTATCTGGTGTTATAAACTTGCTCAGCCTGCCTGTTCATAGAAAACTGGTGGTTCTTGCTCATTATTTTGATTGCACTATTTTCCATTTCCCTCCCTCACACCATACATGCTGGCTGTCTTAAGTGTTCATGCTGACCACTTGCACGTTAAGTCTCCCGCTCAGTTTGATTGTAATTTTTCAAGTAACCACTTCCACAGTTCCTTCCAGGAGCTACTTCTCCAGTAAGAAATCCACGCTGATGCCTCATCGTCCCCCTCCTCATCTTTAAAACTCTTCCTTATCACAGCATTTGCGCCAAACCCAGTAACTATTAGGCTGCAGCTCACAGTGCAATGGTTTGTGCGCACACCGCCACCTTCCCACAGCCACCTCTAGACGTGCGGTCAAGTTGTGAATTTCTGAGGACAGTGGCAAGGTTTTAACTGCACTCAGACCGACCTTTGCTACTCATGCATTGTGCCTCTGAGAATTTACTGCATGACCTGAGCAGTACTATGATTCTATGATTCTATGACAGTTGTCTCAGATTAGCCACCTTGATTTTAAAGCACAAGGTCTTCATTTAATATTTGCATAATGTGCTGCATTAATTGGCATGAAAATAATTGCATTAGATTGGCAAAGAAAAGAGGACTTAAAATAGGCACTATTTTTATCAAATACTTAGAATAAATAAATTCATGAACTCTTTTTTACTCTAAAACAAATTCTTTCTTTCTGTACACCTTTCCTGCTTAATTAACTACCATATCAATAAGCCAATGAAATTATGGGAAGTTGCATTTACATAATCAAACCTATTTAAAATCAATCTAATTAAGCTGGGTGCATACCTCTAAGTAGACATTTAAACCAGTGTAATCCTTACACGCACTGTTTTCAGCTTGCATTGATAAATCACTATAAACTGATTTAAGCGAAGGATTAAATTGGTTTATGTACATCTCATTAAGATGTTTGTCCTGGTTTACTGAGATGCACATTAAACTGATTTCTGGAAAAGTAGTGCAAGTTTTACACATGAACCAAAATTTGGTTTCCTTTCCTTGCAGTTCCTTTGAAAGTCCTAAGTCAAGAACCACAGGCCATGGAGTGATGGGGTCTGAAAAGATGATAGGGCATGTGATGCTAATAGCCCCCAGGTCATTTCCAGGCTTTCAGTCTCTTTATTACCAGGAGGAACTTCAGGTCAGTAAAAACATCAGGAAGGAAGGAGTAGCAGTCAACCTGAGCTGACCCATCTCACCAGCTCAGTGCTCTGGTGAGACTGCAGGAGTGACCCCAGTGAATGCCTCTCCCAACATATTTCAGTGCTTGTCATCCCAAAGCTCTCAGATAGATCCTCCTCCGTGAAATTTATTATGAATTGGGTTAGCTGTCCAGATCATGCTGTGTTGTGCTCGTTCCTTGAAAGCTGTGTGAGAATCTACTCTGCTCCTCCAGAATCAGCGTGCATGGAGATCGCCACTGGTGAGAAGAGGAAGGGTTTACAATTTGTAAGATCTACTTTCAGTACACTTACCAATGTCAGGCGTGCTTCTCTTTCACTCTAGGCTGCAGGTCTGCTGGACTTGCAGGTTGGAGTAAATATTTATTTTTTTTTAATTCCCAATCAGATTCATTTGCAGAGAAGAAAAGACACAGCCAGTTTTGAGGAGACAGCTTCAAATCACAAAATATTAGCTACTGTATCTCATCTGTATTATCCTGCATCTAAGGGCTTTGTCTGACTCAGCTGTAACCTTTCAGAGCTTCTGAATGAAGACAAGGAAAGTCAGGAATTAATCTTTATGCTAAAGCTCTTTAAGCCATTTTCAATTGCGACATTTCTTAACCTATAATTTAGCATAATATTGTGGGGTGCATCATGCTGTGGAACTAACTGTTCTTAAACTGTTCTATTTTAACAAGTGTATTTCTCCATTTTAAGGTTATGTCATGGTGAAAAACAGTCTTAATTTTAATGAAACAAATATTTTTCTCTCTTCGTGTTTCTATGGTGAAGGTATCAGCCTAAAGCCTTGAGGGTGCTGCTCTTTTTTGCAATAGAATGTCTCACTCATAATTTAATCATTCAGTTGCACAGAGTAAATCTGCAGCCCAAATTACTCTGAAGTGGTTGCCTGGCAGGAGGGACATTTATGTCCATTACACTTTCTTATCCAAGTAATGGCTAAGCACAACTAGGGGATGTGGCACAATTTTATAGCTTTAGCCTTTAGGAAGGTCATTAGACCGATCAAGAAACACAAAGATGATGAAGAGGGGAGTGCTGGATCCCTTTCAAGCTCATCAAAATATGGCTAGCACTGTTATTCCATTCCATAAGCCAGGTGTTAGGAAGGATTGAGACATCCATGATCTGATTTAGGAACAATATCTCCCTCTCAGTGCTATTGTCTTGGTTGCTGCACACATGATACTTCTAATCTGCTTGCCAGCATATGTGTAATGCAAAACGATCTGAAGGGCTATTTAACCTTGTCATTCTGCATGCAAGTGGAGATTTATGTCTGCAGAACAGGAAATTCAGTAAAATGGCAAATGTCTTATGCCAGTAAACGGGCTGCTGAACATGGCTAGACTTACTCGGAAGGAGGTAAAATCCCTCTGTTGCTTACGACGATTCGTTACGATGATTACTTCTCAATTCTTTGAACTCTTTTTTTTTTTTTTTTTTTTTTTTTTTTTTTTTGCCAGAAGAGGGTATTTAGATCTTAAAAACAACAGCTGATAGAAGCTGGAAATCAGATAATTGAAACATAAGCTTCATCCTGGTATGCAGAAAACGATTATTTGTGAGTCTAACATCCCCAGCAGTAATCTTTAGCTCTAAACTCGAGCACAGAATACTGGCTGAATACAAATACAATTAAACTGAGAGAGAATCTAGCCACGTGCTTAAGTACTTGAGTATCCCAGTCAGCAAGACTGAAACAAACACTTCTAGTGGAATTCATCTTGCATTTGCAACACACGCACGAGTATCTGAGAGCAGCGCGCACACTTGTAATCTGCACTCTCTAAATTCCCCCAGCTGCAAGCGAACAAATGTCATCAGCTTCAACAGACGGCAAATCAGGTAGGCACAACACAGAAACCTTTTTGAAAATCTGCCAAAACAGAATCATCTTGAGATCTGGCTGCCATTTAGCGCGCAGACTGTTTTGCGTGACGAGGATGCAGACAAAGCCGTGAAAAGTGAACAGCTTCATCTGGGTACATTTCTAATCAATTCATCTGAATCCTCAATTGTAGATGAAACAACGGTTAGCACAGTTGTCTACGAAACTAAATGTAGATCAATGAACACCTAATAAACCAGTGGAAAAAAATCTTGCCAGGGAAGCAAGATGTATGCTAATCCCACAGGGCTCCTTAGCAAGGATGCTTTCATAGTCAGTGCTTTTTTAGGAGTACATTTTCATAATATCCCTGAGAGGGAAAGCTGCATGCTGTGTGCAGGAAGGGGCAGAGTTCCTCCCCTGTGCTCATCCCCCCAGGAAGACCCAATTTACCTCAATTCCAGCACTTCAGAGTTAAACAATATTTATAAATGTCAGAAGCAGCTTCCAAAACCTGCTCACCTTAAGCCCAATGTCTTTTTTGGAGATTTGTCTTTTGAAAAATGTCTTGTATATTGGCAACTATGGGTATGTCTAGACAAGAGCCTCAGTGTGCTTTCAGAAATGTCTTTTAGCTACCATTCTAAACTAAGCAGAATAGGTAACCTTTTGATATGTGATCATGCGTTCATATTACATCACATAAATGATGTCATATAAACAATATATATGCATGTAAGTGATAGATCTATTTATGCATATAAACATACACATGTGCATTTTATAGATATGAAACACAGCTTGGCACATGAACATACATTCAGTTTGTGTTCCAAGTGTTGCTCCCAGATTTGAATTTTTGTCTCTGTGATTTATCTGGGAAATAAAAACCCCACAAATCATTGGGATCAAAACTGCTGTTCATCTCATCCAGTGGGATTTTCTCTGCTCTGCCCTCTCCTCAGTTCTGCTTCTAACCCAAGATGCCCAGACATTATTTTACAGCTCCCCTAACCTTCAAGCCCAACTTTATTGTAATAATTTGCCTTCTGGCTTGCTGCCCTATTCTACGTGCAACTCAAGAGACATATTTCATTGATACCTCCCAGAATTGCTCTGTGGACAAGGGCACTGGAATTTCCTCATACAATAGGTTTTTCTTAGCTTTCATCCAGCAGTGGAACATCCGAAATTCCAGTACTGTATCTCAAGCCTCAAAATTTCCAGGACTAAAAGCCAATTCATTTTTTGTTCTCCTTATGGCTGTTGCTAGATGCCTTAATAGAAAGGGAGAAGGAAGCCCTTAGTGTTTTAACTCACAGGCTGCAAAGTTGTCATCTTAACTTCTGCTTGCTAGACAGCAATTTAAGTTTTATATCCCTTCCTGGGAGCACAAGGTGTAAATATAACCTCTCTGGATAGACTTTTGCATATAAATGTGCAGTTCCTAAATGAAATTTGCTGTGTTCTTGACCACAGTGATCTTCTCTGGTAACTAAGATTTAAAGTTTTGTTTTAGGAGAAAAATCCTTTAACAGTGTTCAAATTCATCACCTTTTGATTTTAAGGTCTATTTTATCATCTTTATTTTATTAGGTGGAGAAGAGATGCTTCAATTCAGTGCTTTTTTAAGGTTACTCATTCTTGCGTAGACTTTTATCTCGAGATCTCTTATTTATCTCCTTTCTAAGCAAAAAAAAAACCTCAGTCTTTTCAATCTGGGAACTGGGATTGTTCAGACTGAAGAAAGGAAGGCTCAGGGAAGACACTATCACTCTTTACAGTGCCCTGAAAGGAAGTTGTGGCAAAGTGGGGGTCCACCTCTTCTCTCAGGTAACAGCAATAGGATGACAGCTAATGGCCTCGAGTTGCACCAGGGAAGGTTTGGACTGGATATTATGAACAATTTCTTCACAGAAAGAGTGGTAATGCATTGGAACAGGCTGCCCAGGGAGATGGTGAAGTCACCATCCCTGGAAAGGGTAGATGTAGTACTTAGAGACATGGTTTAGTGGGAGATATTGGTGATAGGTGGATGGTCGGACTGGATGATCCTAGTGGAGACCATGACTGGATTTGTCTGGGAGGCAGCCAATAGGTGGATCATTCTCCCCAGTGAACAGAGATACTCTTCCTTCCTCTCTCTCCCTGCTGCCTGCCTTGTACAAACTGCACCATGCCCTTCTGACGCACCATACATGGTTGCCCATCCTGTTGGTGCTACTTTTGTGTCGTCGTGCTCCCTACTAGCAGGATTTATACACAAAGGGGTGACCCCATGGCTGTTCCTGGCTTCACCCCCATGATGATTTCATGGAGGGTTGTTAAGGTATTATGCTCAGATCGTAGTAGGACTTGATGATCTTTAAGGTCTATTCCAACCTGAGTGATTCTATGCTTCTGTGACCTCAGAATGCTGCTGCCATGCAGATGACAATGGTGCCTTGCAGCTGCTCCCTGACAGAGCTACTCCTCAATCAGCTGGAGCAATACCCTGCTTTGGTGAGGAATGCATTTGCTCCAGAGCTGAGTACCTCTCCAAAAAGGCGAGGTAAGGATCCTATGATTCCTATGATTCCTAATTTCAAGCTTGTAATGTTAGATTATGTAGTGTAAGACTAATATCCATCCAAACAGCTGCGGATGGGAAGTATGAAAAGAAATTCTGAATATCTGTGCACAGTCTATGCCATCTGCCTTAATTTGTAAGAAGTCAGTTGGGCTTCATCTGGAGCGCCGTGTCTAGGTATGAGGGCCTCAACACAAGAAAGATGTGGAGCTCTTGGAGCAGGTCCAGAGGAGGGCCACTAAGATGATCAGAGGGCTGGAGCACCTCTCCTATGAAGAAAGGCTGAGGGAGCTGGGCTTATTCAGCCTGGAGAAGGGAAGGCTCTGGGGAGAGCTCACTGTGGCTTTCCAGTACTTGAGAGGAGCTTGTAAACAGGACTGACATTTTGTGTGATCTGGAAATGATAGGACAAGAGGGAATGGTTTTAAATAAAGTGAGGAAGATTTGGATGGATGTCAGTGGGAAATTTTTCACTCAGAGGGCGGTGAGGGACTGGCATAGGCTGCCCAGAGAAGCTGTGGTTGCCCCATTCCAGGAAGCATTCAAGGCCAGGTTGTATGGGGCCCCCTGGGCATCCTGAGCTGGTGCCTGCTTTAGTGGGTGGCAATCCTGCCTGTGGCAAGGGATTGGAACTAGTTGGTCTTTAAGGTCTCTTCCAATCCAATCCATTCTATGATTCTGTGATTCTATGAATTAAAAAGTTCTTTAGACAATATCAGTAATGTGCAGTGGGAGCATTGACTTGATTGCTACTGGCTAGGCTTACATGATGACTCAAATCATCCCTTGTAAGTGTTGGCAGCGGCACAGAGTTAGGTCTATGATTATTACTATAAATTACATTTATGTTGATAGAATTAGCAATTGCACACTGAAGTAATATTTACATTGATACAAGTAAAATCAATGTTGCACTAGTGAAAACATGTCCCAAAAATTCTTATGATGTGTGTCATAGGATTCCAGATGCTATTCCAAAAGATAGAAAAACCCCAGATGTTGAGGTGGTGTCAAGGCTTCTGCAGGGGCAAAGTCTGCTCCTTTGAGCTTCTCTGGGTGACAGAATGAGGAGACTCCCAGGGGAATCCAAACTGAGGCACTGTACAAAAAGCAGGATGCGATGCTAACGTGTACTTCCTCTAGCTCTTCTCTGACATGGTTGTACAGTGTTGAATGTGTTGATTTTGGTGTGCTACGGCACAGGCCTTGTTCACTCTAAGTCCGTTACATGAGGATTAAGAAGGTTGAAGCCCGCAGCATTGCTGCTGGCTAAAAGCAGACAGAAGAAGACAAGATGGCCATCCTCCTGTATCTGGCTCACTCCTGTGTTTAATTAGCGTGCTCAGGAGACAACTACACCTAGAAACAAGCGAGTCTGCAATTTGGATTTCTTTGCCTCTCCCAGAAAGTCTTCTCTTTGTTCATCGGGCATTGAAAAATGTATGCCTTTGGCTCTCTGAAACATCTCAGAAGACATCCTTTCACTTTGGTTCACAGCCTAATACTGGCAGCAGTTTCCATTAAACCTTAGTTTAATTGCACCGAATAAATTACATTCTTACTGGAGGAATACCTGCAGGCCCTGGCTAAGCCATAAAAAGAACAAGTTAATAATAGCCCTTGGAGTAAACAGCTTCATGTCTCCATGCCAGGTACTTCAGCTACAAAACTTGGCTGGACAAGTCTCAAGGTGCATTTCTGCCCCTTTTTGAAGGGCTGGGATGTGTGGTACAGGGGAGATGCTTTGTTGCTAGAAAGCCTGAATGAGTGCATCTGGGTGGGCAGCTTAGTCTCTCCTTTGGATAAGACACTGAGCCTTCCTAACTCTGAAACCAAGGAGGAACCAAGAGGACATGCAGCAACAACATCATCTTTTGTTTTGGATTGCTGTAAACAAGGTGACGTATCAAGAAGAAATTAAACAAACAGAAAAGAAGACTTGCAACACATAATTATTATAAATTAATACAGCTTAAAAAAAAACCAAAACAACAAAAACAACCGGACTAAGCAAAGCCTTGAATTGGAACAAAAATAGGAAGCTCAGCTCCCTGCTGGCAGGGCTCCACTGAAGGCAATGTTTTGCCAGCACAGAATTTGGCTCTGAGTTTCCCAGCAGCAATAATAAAGCAATAGATGTATTGCCTAAGTAGAAGAGCAGATGCTGCTCTATGTATTTCAGTGTCACTCTCCCAAGGCCTTCCTCCAGGTGAGCCAGAGCTGTTGCAAGTTTGCTGCTATTTCCCAGGTAACACGCTGATGGTTGAGTGAACCAAACAGGCAAGGAAAACTTTATGCTAAGCATGAAAGTAAACTGTAAATAAAGTTCCAGGTAAACACATAGCTATGAAATGGAGAGAACTTAAAATGTTCTCACCTGTCTTCACATGTGTGGCACAGGGAAGAGTGAGACTTGGGTTAAGACTTGGGTCAAGCAGTAGCCTTCCACTGCTAAATAACCAGATCAGAAATAATCACTTTTTCTATGATGCAATTGCACAAAGGGGCTTCAGGTCACTCTTGCAGAAGACATGCTAAACAGAGCACAGCTCCCACGTTGCAAATTCCTCTGCACAACCTACAGAATGAGATTTTTCTGCCAGCATCTGCTCTTCCCTTTGGCTAGCAAGCCTGTTCCTTCCCTTCTATGCTGCTGCTTGGGGAGGTGAGGCTCTGCTCAGCCACCTTGCGGGTTTTATGCAGAGCATTTCTGCATGGCATGAGAAGCCAGAGCACAGCATATCCAATCTCTGTGCAAGATGTTAAAAGACAAGAGAAAGTACAGAGCATGGGTGCAGAAGGTAACAAATGCCAATTTCAGCTTCTGGAGGGAGACCCTGTAGAAACAGATACAGCCAAAGCTTGATTTGGCACAGTCTCCCCCCACAGTGATTCCACTCTAGAGCGGCCAGCCTCTACCATATCACCAGGGGAGGTGGGTTTGGGGCTGCATTCCCCCACAGACTCCAGTTTGTCAGAAGAGTGAGGCTACTGGTAATGTCGGGAAATGACAATTTGGGTTGTTTTAAAATCCATAGTGTTTTATTCTCTCTCTCTGAAAACACAACCTGGGGAGCGATTCTGAGCCTTGTTAATCAGAGAGAGCCTTTTAAAGAGTCACGCTGTCAATATAAAACTTTATGAAATTGCATTATAAATGCCACTTTTAGACAACTAGCACTTTTTAATGATGTTTTTAAATGCAGTCTTATTTTTACCCTTGCTAATGGGAGGCAGCTAACCGAGGACAGATCAAGCCATAAAAAGATGCAGAGAATGACCATCTTATTTACAGCAGGATGGAGATTCCCATCACAAGCCAGTGCAGGAGTTCTGGCTCTTTGCTGGCTGCCAGTTTGTGTGTTTCTGTCAAGAGCAGAGACGGGGGAAAAGGCTACTTAACAAAAGTATAGTCTTCCCATGAGCAAAAGGATTTGCCAGAATTTAAAAGGGGCTTCTAGGTGTTGTGATTAATGAAGCTATTTTTATCTGACTCAGGATCCCTTGCTGCAAAAACTAAGATACTTTGGATCCCAAGCCAGCAGTTACATTGCTCAGCAGAGTGCCTTACAGATGCTGCCTGGCTGCAGCCTAGGTTTGAAGGCTGTCTCACAGCACAGCAAATTAAACCTCTTCCCTTGCTTACTAATAAGCAGCAGTGGAGGGTAGAAGGCACGTTCTGCTATGCAGGGAAGCTGACAGTCAATGGGTTTTTGCCTACCAACACTTGCAGCGTGCCCTCAAATCCTGATGTCTACCCAACCTGCAATTCAAAATTGACTAAAGGGAAATAGCACTGAATGGAAGCAATAGGTCTCTGATGTTGAGCTAATTATTTGTGCACAGTAAGTATATGATAGAAGTATTACACTGATATAACAAAAATGAGGCTAATCACAAAACATTTCCTGCTAAAGAAGAAGTTGGAAGGAAATTTGTAAACAGAGACTGGTGTGACTCTGGTGTCCTCTGCTCTCTCTGCATATCTTGGAGGTGAGATGTGATATGTTCCAGAGACTGAAAATGAAGAGAAGACACAGACATGGACGCATACACACATGCATTAATTGTGGAGAAAACTTTGCTGGCATACAGAGTTTTCTACAAATAAAGCATAGAGGACAATGTGGGTAAATTTAGGATTTCTAATTAAGATGCAGCTGAGAAAACTCCCAACTACGTGCCGAGAATGGGCTCCTGCCTAAATAGGGCTGAACAGAAATGGAAGACCACGCCAGAAAGCTCATCTGCAGAGCCACACTTTGCTTTCTGGGCTCATCTTCCTTCTCACACATCATTATGTAGATGAACGGAGGCCAAAGGAGGAGGAAGGCCTCTTGTGAGAGCAAGAGCATTGAACAGTCACATCAGTTCTGTGGCTCACAGCTCAACGGGGCAAAATGTGACCACTTTGTATGGTGGCCAGTTTCTTCTATCAGGACTGGGCTGCAGTGTGGGTATTTACCAAGAGGGTGTCCACGAGCATCCTAAGGGCTTGTTTGCATCTGTTCCACTCTAGATTAATTTGACCTTGTGTAGAGATAAAAAGCCTTTTCCTTCCAAATCACAATTAGGCAACTTTATTCCATCACCGTTTTTTTTGTTACTATTTCCCAGATCATCTGGCAGCCTCTTGGAAACAGACGCATTTCAGCCTGGAAACAGTTTCTCTGTGAAAGGCTTGAGATGGACACTCTTTATTTTCTGGGAATAGCTTTGCTCCAGGCAGGCATCCCTACTCTGTCACGGGCTGCAAGGCCAGCCCTCGGCCCTTCACCTTTGTGTCTCCAATGCTTTAAAGTCAGAGGATAAGGCAAGGGCTCCATATGGCTGCCATGGGATTTTCTTTTGGGATATTTCCATCCCACTCTGTCTTTGCACAAACCTCCCTTCACCATAGAGTGTGAAGGCATTTTATAAACACAGTTACGAACCTTCTGTGGTCAATACCAGGATACAGATGGATAGCTCAGCAGAAACAGATAGATTAGACGGTGAGATAAGATAGATTAGTCAAATTGGCCCAGAGATGGAAAGATCAGGGCCTGTTGGAAATGGCATGTGGGAAGCACATTTCCCCTATCCCTATCATTATCCCTTTTCCTATCCCCATTCCTATCCCCATCCCACCACCACTGCCTTCTCCTCTCTTTGCGCTGTGCTGAGCCAGAACAAAACCCAGAAGAGGTAAGAAGCCATGTGACTAAAAGCCTTCTGCCTTCCAGCACCCTGAATGTGAAAATAGTAGGTTTTGGCTGGGGGCTTTTCTTGTCATTCCTAACCCATGGTCCCAAATGAAGATGCTGGTTTGAATCATACAGTACATCTGGGAGAATTATGCGTAGCCCTATTTGTCTCTGAGGCTCATTAAGGAAGTGTTTGTTTTGCACACATATAACAGGCATGCTGGCCTTTCATTGTCATCACAGCACGTCTGCCCACACATTCCTCTGCTGAGATAGATAGTAACGAGCAGCCTATCCAAAACTGCAGCTGACCATCGAAGGCCAAGGAACTAATAGAAAATACTCCCTGCTTATTGCACAGTCAGTTTACCGATGCAGGAGAAACCTTCACTTTTGGAACATTTCTGAGCGCTAAATTTCACCATCTCTACAGACTTTTAGTTAAATTCCTCCCACTCCTTTCTTTTCCCCCAAGGAAAAAAGAGGAGAAAATGAAAAATCTGCAGACGCTCTGGTTTATGCCTTTTGTTTTATAAATGCAGTTCCAACAGCAGCACTTGTACATTCCTTTACCTTTGGCTATTTGGCTCACGTGACCAATGTGCTGCATTACAAAAAAAGCCACTCTTGAGAGGAGAACAAACATGCTACTTTTTTCCATCCCAAACTGCCTTTGCTTGATAGCTTGTTCCAATTCCATAGTAAATGGGTGAGCACTTAATGAGGGTAGGGGAAACCAAGCCTTGCTTTTTGTCCTCAAGAGCTGAGAGTTTTGTGTGCAGATTTGGCCAAATGGTCTAGGCTCCGTGAATCTTTCTGAGTTAGTGTAGTGCCCTGTGCCCAATAAGCAGTCAGTGGAGAGGATGCAATGGAGTGGGGTGACTGAAGCTCCCTCTCCTTCCTGCTGCTCATGTCTGCAGGCTCTTCCTTCTTTTCACCTACTGGTTTCGGGGGCTCAGTTGGAAGACAGCTAGCTCTGCCAAAGAGGTGAGGCTCTCTGTGCTGTGTTAGCCCTCTAGATTGTCTGGCCGTGGGCTCAGACAAACCATATGGAGGAAAGGGGCAGCCAGGGACAGGAGAGACGGGGGGAGTGCTGCCCCTCTGAGCAGCTCATAGACGATTAGTTCAGCTTAGCTATGGCCTTAAATGACACCCTAAGCCTTAAAGAGTACAAACCAGGTGTCTGGCTAAAGAAGATGGTAAACTCAGTCCACGGTCTTGCACTGAGGTCTGCTCGGAGTCTATTATTCTCTTATTAAACAGCACCACATAGAAAAACGTGAAGTTTTCTTATTACTCATTTCTTTACAAAAAAAAAAAAAAAGGAATTTATCAGAGTTTTCTCATGAAAGGAAAGAGCGAACATTAAAAAAAAATCCTAAGTCCAAACATTTTTCTACAGAAATCTCAGAGCTGTGGAGTTTCATGGAGACCAAGCACCTCACTTCTCTTTCAGAGTCCTTCTCTAGAGGCAAGAAAAGCTATGCTCAGAGTGTCCCTCAACAAACATTTCTCTGGTTCCAGTTCCAAAGTCTTGTGCTTAATCTTTCCCTTTTAACTTAGGCTTTGTGTCCGGGTCACATTTCCCTAAATGTATGTAGCTGCTGTGAGTAGAGAAAGGACCTAGTTTCACCAAAAAAAACCTACCAGTGATGATCATCATAGTGGGTCCCTTCCAACTCAGGATATCCTATGTTCTATGCTTAAGACCTAGTACCTAGAAATAGTTGATGTTCTTTAGAAGCACAGGTGCATGGAGAATTTCACACCACAGCAAAGCAACCCCTCTGAAGTGTGTTCAAACTATTTCTGGCCTGCATACCTCTGGATGTTGACACCCAACTCTACTTAACTCCCATTGCTAGCTGTCTCAGCCATAGCTAACAGGTATGGCTGCTGTACTTGATAACAGGTATAGCACACACAGGAAGCCCATAACTATCACGTTTCATCACACATATGGATTGCTGTAGACTTCTTCTGATGGAAAAAATAATGTCTTGGTTACTGGCTGACTTTAGCAGCTGGTAGCCCAGAAAGTGGCTCTTGATCCTGGATAGAGCAGAAATATGCAATGTGTCTTCCCTGGTACAGCAACATTTTGTACTCCAGAATTTAAGCTGCTGAGAACCTGACCCAGATATTAAAAATATCATTCATATCTGATTATATAATAAAGTGAAACACTTTTACCTATAAAATATGGTTTCTGTCTGGTTCAGAGCAGTTAATATACAGAAAAAGTTATGTTAGGGGAAAAAAAAGAAAGACTAGTCAGCTGTTTAAAGGTGTGATATTTATGAAAAAAGGCAAGTCAGAAGTGTATGTGATTAAAGCAGCCAAGTTAAACAAGATAGAATTAAGGCCACTGCTTCCCCACATCTCCCCAAAATTTTCAAATAAGGCTTTATGAATCCTAAGGGACTGAGTTAGCCCTAATTGCATCTTGTTTAAGTTAGTCAATAAAAAAACAAACTCTTCTCTGAATTGGCCTTGTCTGCAGATATCACACCTTCTCTGCTTCTGTTTTCTTCAATTTTTAAAGTATATATACCATATATTTTTCTTACTTTTGAGAACATTTCCAGAAATGCCCTTTGGTTAAAAATGATCACAACTGTATGAAGAGTATTTCCAAATGAGCACCATTTCACTGGAATGGTGGGAATTGTTGCTGTGACCTGTGTTACTTTCACCTGTAGACTGTTTAAGCAGTGAACATGGATAGAATTTTTAGAAGGACTTGGGAAAAGACCTGGAACACCGTTTGCCTGAAGTCCACTTTCCACTAGGCTGGAATTTAGCTGAATACAGGGGGAAGAGGAGGATGCTATAAACATTTTGGATCAACAGAGCAGGTATTTTTGAAAGGAGAAAAAGGCTAACCTCTGAATAGAAGAGGGAAATTATAGGATAAGCAAACAAGAGAGAGAAAAATAGCCTCCTTTCCCTCTAAGTTGTAACAGATGGAAAGGAAAAAAGGAGTTTGTTATTATTTTTAAATAATTGACTAATCTCATCATTTGGAATTTTATATACCTCTACCAATTAATAAAACATACAAAATGTTGGTTTTTTTTAGAGGGTAAACCAGTTCTCTCTTTGCAGTAGGATTTTTTTTTTTATTTTGTTTTGATCAATTTTAAAATAGAAGCAGCAGCTTCTGTGGTTATGCGGACATCTCAGTCAACAATATAGTCTCAGAAGCACAACTAGTGCTAAGTTTTATTACCATCTACTCCATATTTGCATGATGATCGCACATAAGACCAGCCTCAAAAGAACCCCGTGTCAGGTGAAAGTCTTAACTGTTAAACAAGGTGATGCACAAAGGCAAAGGAATAAAATAGCTTTCTTTCTACTTTGGAGAGGGGCAAATAGGCAAAATGACTAGAAAAAACAGTGACGGAGTCATGCCAAATCCCTCAGTAGTGTTACACCACCATATTATGCTGCAAACCATGCCGTCTTGAGCAATAACAGGCCAACATGCCACTTGGGCAGGAGGAGAACCCATGACTCTAACCTCAACTCTTCTCAAGATTCTTCTCAAACAGCTTCTCCAACTCATTTTCCCATAGGCAATATGGGTATAAAGCTCCTGTGTCTCAATGAGTTACAACCGATGTCAGCTGGTAACATCTTGCCTCCTGGAAAAAGTCATGTGTCACACAATTGCATACAGGGTGCCAAAAACCTACAGGTTCCTTTTTCTGGATGACAAGAAGGACACACGCCTTTGTCCAGGGGTGCAGCTCCAGCACAATCAGGCTTCTAATGAATTATGAATGATTAGGAAAGAATCTCTTTAGTTCTGCTTTGCATTCCGTTTCTTAAAAATCAAACTGCTATGATAAACTTGATTAAGAGCGCATTTGGAAAATATTTTGATTGCTGTTTGTTGAAGTTTCCTACACATTAAAATGCTAAGGAGCTTTAAAAAAAATCACAGATGATAAGATGCCTATGAACGTATGCTAAGCAACACAGAACAATAATAATACTCCCAGAGAGCCTGATGAGAGCGGCACCCATTTGTGCAGGGGAATCACCAGGTGGCACTGTAACACACAGTTTTCCAAATTCTTTCTCTAAATGGGCAAGAGCTACTTGGTTAATGAAGAAACAATACTTTCTTGCTCTTGTGGATCAGTAGTTCGTGGGTGGTGGTGAGAAGGGGACCTGGGACAGCTGGTTGCTCCCTCTGCTCTACCTCGAGCTAAAAACTCAGGTTGACTCCTGGATGGGAACTCATTACCTGCCTAGAGGGTGCTTGGGTGTATCTCTGGCTACTGTGTACAGTTAAAAAAGAAGATGTGCAAGAGAGAGAGATGTCGTCTTCTATTTTTCTTTTGTGTGTGTGTGATTTTGAAGCATTCTGCTAGCAGGGAATGCGTGCGTGTACATACACATGTATGTACACATACACGTGTGCATCAACTGAGTTAATCAAAACACAGAGACTTCCCTCAGGTTATAAAGCGAGGCAGTGGCAGAGCAAGAAATGGAAGCCAAGAAAACTCTCTAATAAACAGCTGTAACAGAAATACCTTATTCATGAGCGAGTCGCTAACACATGCGTTGATAACAAATAACTCATTCTTGGAGAGAGCCTTAGTTTTGATTTATATCACAGTTTCAGTAAATACGAAAGAACTGCCAAATTTGCCTATATAAATCCCAGTGATCTCATATATTTCAATGAGAAGCTTTGGAAAAACAGAGAAAAAGGGCTTTTCAAAAATATATTTTTTTTGGCTTATTAATATGATGCTCTGGCAAAAGGTTCTGTTTTGAACTCCGATGGAGGAACAAGCATTTCAGAGGCCTGCATATGACAAGATATAATTATTATCAGGGAGGAATTAAAGGAGATTGAGAGAAAAAAACATTGTACATATTTTGAGTTAAATAACAATTTGGCCTCATTAAAACAGGTTTCCACTTGTGACTAATTTTATTTCTGGTTACAAAGGCCATCATTTGTCTGAGCAAAGATGAAAAAGTAGCTGTTAACATACAGTGCAAATGAGAGTAAAATTGGAAGGGACATGTATGTTAATGAGCATCTGAGTGTTCTACAGTATGCAAAAGCAGGGAGGAAAAAAAAAAAGATTTCCTTGATATGGTTGAAAAGCTAGTGATTATTCAGCATTTCAAGGAATGCCTTCAACCTGCAGCCTACTCTACGTAAAAATACAGCTGCTTGCAGCATCAGGGTTTACCTGAGCACATCAAGGATAATACTAATTTCTTGGTAAGGCATTAATAATTCATTGGCCATTTTGGACATAATTTCATCTCCTTGCTGTAGAAGTTCTGGCAAGGAGTGGCCATTAAAGGTACACTTAGAAGTTACCCTGGGCAAGCAAGCTCCGGTGTCTTTATGTGCCAATGCGCTTAGCTAAATCCCTGGATGTATACGCAAGTTGCTGTCCTTCAGTGCAGCATGTAGCACTGGGCTTGTAAACACTGCAGAGAGACAGCTGCACCGCTTGCAGATTTATGCAGTGCATATGCTCATGAAAGCCAGAGGGTCCACATCATCCTAAAGCCTGAGCAGAATTTGGCCTAGCAGATTCACAGTAAGACTGTACGGTGGTGTTTTGTGTACAGGACTCCATAATGAATACTGAAACTCTTTTCAAGTGAACAAAGCTCACTGTAAGCTCAAGGCCCCTGTTATTAACAGCACACGAAGGAGCTCTGTCTGACAGTGACTTGAACCACAACAGGTCTATCCTTTTTGAACAGAAAGCCCATGAACAGAAGGGCAGAAGGATTTGCAAGCAGGACACTGTTGGCTGGTCTCAGCAACAGATGAATTTTGTTCAGCAAGTACCCAGATCTCCGCGACATGTCCCCATGTATCACCTGCTGGCACCTGATCTGCTCTGTGTGCAGGCCCATCCATGAACAAGCTGTCTTGTAAGAAGCTGAGCCATTCTGATACTTCTCTACCCATAATGAAGAACAAGCTATCACCATCCATTTGGACAAGGCCATGGAAAGTGCACCTGAAGTTACCCGTAATGGGGTTTTGTGACAGCCTGAATTTGCAGTGGAACTCTGGTCTGTCTGCTGCCTGTGCCACAAGCAGAAAGAGCACTTGCACACAGAGAGCCTATAAAGAGCCATTATCTCTAAAGCAATAGTTTTGCTGGGTTGTGGAAAAATCTAAATGGGGGTCAGTAATGACTCAGTCCATTGCTCTATTGTTTTAAACGTTGCTGTGTTTATTTTACTCCTTCACAGTCTTTATGCAGAGAAACACTGAAATAAACAAGAAGCATGAACAGTTGTGTAGAGCCTGCCAGAATTCCCAAATATTTCATATTTTGGCCCCCAGGATGAATTCAGCCTCCAGACCACCTAACTAGAGAACAAACTGGATGTTTCAAATGCGTTTGGCCAAGATTGCAAACATTTTTTGAGCTAAATCATTTCGCACTGCTCAGCTAACTAAATTATCTTCAATACCCTCCTATTTTTTGCACCATACCTTGACAGGGTGGTCTTCTGCTTGCACATCAGCCAGCAGTAGAAATCTCATGGAAATACTGATGTTGTGACTGCATTTGCAGCAGCATTGGCCAGACCCAAAGCCCATGGAGCCCTCCTGGCTGCAGCTGGAGATAACTGGCAGGCTGTCATCCTGGCAAAAGGCTTGGAGATAGGGAGCCAGGTTCAATAAGGGGTTTAACTAGCACTGCTTGCAAGCCCTTGTGCAATCAAATGACCTTTCTTTGAGCTTTATCAGCTATCGCATGCAATTGTTCAACAGATAAGTGTGGCACAGACAGCTGATCCATGCAGCAGAGCCCAGGCAACCCAGCCATTTGTTGAGACACGCAGCTCAGACATGTTAAGTATGAGATAACTGTCCCGAGGTTCACATTCACGGAGCATCGATCTTACCACTGTGGCATTAGATACACTGCCCTGCTGAAACAAATGCTTTTTCTTTTCTTCTGGTATCTGTTTCCACTCTGCCTCTAACACTGCCACCTCTGTGTTCTGTGCAGGTGTAGTTTGCCAGGCTGCTTCATCCCTTCCCTGGTGGGAAATAAATTATTTCCTTCAGCAAAGTCAACAGGCTGGTCTCATGCCCCTCAGTTCATTTCAATATGTGTTTTCTAATTCATTTTTCTTTCCTCCCCTTGTATTATCTAACAGGCCTCTTTTGGAAGAGGTGTCTTCTTTCTGTTTTTGTGTTTGTGAGATTTCTTGCACTAGGTAGGAAGAAATACTCCACATGTTCTGAATTTACAGTGTTGACTTGTATTTTTCCTTGATTATGTAGCTAAGTCTCCTGAAGAAATAGGCTGTCAAAGTTGATAGGCTTAAACACATGGGTTCATTTTTCTTCTGTTCAATTGTCTGCCTAGATGCACAGCTCTCTACCTAAATATAGTGATGCTATCAGCAGCACATCCTCACAGTAATTCTTTTACTGCCTATATTTTAGTTGGCATTCACACATGCCCTGTTTCTGTCCCTATGTAAATGTGTGGTGTTCACCCTTCCTGGCCAAAAAGTGAGAAGAAAAGCTCTGGTCGTGCTCCTGCATCAAACATTTGGAAAGAACAGAGAAGGAGCCTGTGGCTCCGTCCCAGGGAAGAAGATCATGAAGATGAACCTCTCACAACCTTGCCGCTCATAGCTCTGATTCACCAGCAGCTGGCAAAGCAAGACAAGTTGCAGTAAAGGAGTTCAGTAGAAAATATGCTCTTTTATGTTAAAATATTCAGTTCTTCAGTGTGAAAATGCTGATAGTCATCATTTCCTTCTCCTATTTTCCATTTCTTATGGCAGACGGTGACAGTTGTACCTTGCAGTGAAGTAGCACCACACTAGTAGACTGACAAAAGGCTTTAGAGGACCTGGCTTGCACATTAGTGAGCCTGCAGCCTACAAATCCAACAAAGAACCAAGTGGAAAAGTAATATAAAGCCTTAAGGAAAAGAGCCAGTGTGATCTAAGGCTACACTTCCCACCCATCCCCTCCGAGAAACCAGAGCCTTCCTACTTTTTTCTCAGATAAGATACTGAAAATCACACTAGGCATTCCCTTAAGCATTAATTTTTGCCTTTCATTATAGTTTTTATGGACAAATATCTGCAATTGAACTTTGCCTGCATGCACCATCACCGTCACTGCATGTACTGCAGCTGGGGAGCCCAGCAGTCCTCATCCCCAGGGAACAGAGGGCAATATGTTTCCATGCTTACCCCTACCTTGAGGTTCCCTCCTCTTGTGGGTTCTCATATGAAGCACACCCATGGCTCAGGGACCTGCTCTGAAGAATAAACACCAGGTTTCACTTCAGCTGTGCTTTGCAATTGACCTTTTGACAGCTATTGGATAGAAGCAAGCAGAACTCTGGGCAGAAGCACTTCCCAAGTAGGCCATACAGCCCCCCATCAGTGTCATGGAGAGGAGGAGGGCCTTCAGCTGCACTGTTTTGTGAAATAGCAATGTTGTTAGCGCTACCAAGTCATCCTCAAGAAAGCTTGAGGAGGTTTATCTTTCACAGCACTGCTTTCAGTTGAACTGGCAACACGTCTGACTCAGGTCCTTGTACATGGCCTCCCCAGAGCCCTCTCACCCCCTACTTGTTACTGGCTTCCTGCTGATTTACAGCAAAACTTTGACATTTGGTCTGTTCTTTAATAAGGGCCTGTGACATTGCCCAGGTATGAAAGAGGGGAATAAAATTATGTGGGTCAAAAATGGTACAGCTCTTTGAAGGTGAAGACAGCAGAACGGTGCTTCAAAGTCCAGAGAGAAAACCGATACCCACAGAAGGCTCTTTGTTCGGCAGCTCTGCTGGCATAAATCTCCCTGCTGCAGCTCTTTGTACCACCTCTAATTATTTGAAACTCATTTATCATTCAAATGTCAAGTAATTAGAACTGATGTGAAGCAACCAGAGAAGAAGGAAAGAAAGGAAAAGGGAATGGAAGGAACAGATACTATAGGCCATTCGGTTGAACTATTTTGAGCAGGAAGACCTTATTTAGTCATCTTGATAAGGAGACTTGAATCATTCTTGATGTTCAAGGAAAAGCAAACCAGGTAGCTTTATTGTTCATACTACAGCAGTACCTGAAACCCCTGGGCAGCAAAGGAGAAGTGAGCTGTTGGAGAATAAAAACTTAGCAAAGATCCAAACCAAGCATCAGAGCCCTGATGCTTCCATTTGAAAAAGAGCTGCTTGGAGAAGGCTGCCTGAAATTCAATACGGCGTTACAGATCTCTGGTGTCAAAGACCTAAAAATGAGTGTATGTGCTCTCGTGAGGAGAGCCTGAGTTCCTGCACTGCAGCATGATCAGTGCAGCGATCAGGCACTTTGTTCAAAATTTCCTGAAAGGCTCAAATCCTGCCCTAACTTACCCTTGTGCAAAGCCACCAACTTCAAAAGGATTGCAGGAGTTAGCAGGAAAAACAGAGTATTTCTTTCTGGGTGGTACTGTATTTGTTTGGCCAGGAGGCAGTGCAAAACTAACCCCATGTTGTTATTACTTCAGACATCCG
This sequence comes from Perdix hodgsoniae, assembly GCA_035772895.1. Lineage (NCBI taxonomy): Eukaryota > Metazoa > Chordata > Aves > Galliformes > Phasianidae > Perdix > Perdix hodgsoniae. Next base: position 390,366 of record JAPSGF010000170.1, read on the forward strand.
AAAGTTCTTCTTCTTTAGAATTATACAGGGTAATTCACTCCCCTTAACCTTCATTTCTCATATTATTTACCTGCAAAATTTAAGACAGAGTAAATCTAGGCTGTTTTTTGGTGAGTGGAGTTATGTGCTGCCCTGGGGTAGGATATGGACAGGATACGGGAAGACACGAACTTAGAGAGAAAAGCTGTATCTCACTAACATGACATCTGCACCCAGACAGGTGGTGATGAAGAGTGGATAAAAGAGAAGGACATCACTCTCTTTTTACTTAAGAAAGCTCCCTTAAGAGCAAATAAAAGGTTGAGAGGGAAAATAGATTAAGATGGATGAGGGGAAGAAACATAAGAGGCTTAGAAATGGGCTAGGAAACAGAAAGAGCACATGCAGAGTGAATTTCCAGACTTACGCAATGGGATCTGTGTTATCAAGTACAGGGGTCAATATGCAATAGCAACTGATGCCAAAGACTCCACGCGAAGATTTTGAATGGCCCCAGGGGAAAGGGGAAAGTGGAACAGTCCTATACTTTCTACACACATATATATTTTCCTAGTTCAGCCCCACTGGTGGCTGCAAGGCACATTTCACCCAGCAGCAGGCCCTTATCTTGTGCCCATCAGATGATGGAAGGCACTTTGCCATATTGAGCAACACCACCTGGCACCCACAGAGATGTTACTCCTGTTTCTGAATTGCAATTTGGGCAAGCAAGCACTGCCTTGTATGCCACCACTGGCCTGGAAAGCTGAGTGAACTGAGGAAAAGAGAAAAAAATGCTCCAGGGCTGCCTGCAAGGAATTAGGGGGAGAATCAGGGCAGGAGGCATGCTGATTGAGAAACACATTTTCTATGGATGCCTGCTGGGACCGTGAGCATCAGCCCAGGCCAGAGAAAAGAAGATGCACGAAACAAATAAGGGAGCAAATGCCCTGCAGCAGAGAACTGGGCTCATCACCATCTCCTGCCCTCCCATTGCTGATCTGGGAGCTCAAGCCCCATGGATGACAGGCAGTGGTTTCCAGCTTGCCTCCATTCCCTTACCCCCATCCTCAGGCAATGACATCGGTGCTAAAAATACCCTCATGCAGCACTTGGTACAATAGATAAGCCTGGCAGAGCACTTGTGGGAGATGCTGTGGCTTCACATCTGCTTGTTAAAAATATCCCATATTATTTAAAAGAAAAAAAAAAAAAAAAAAAAAAAAAGGAAGAAGTTTCTTGTGACTAATTTCAACCGTAAACCATATGATCTTTTTACTTCTCCTGCACTCATAATAATTAAATGGCTAATTTCCCCTCTTAAACTACCTTTGGCCCACAGAAAGAAACAAAGGAAATCACAGCTATTCAGCTACAAAACATCTTGTTAAAGCACGGCAAAGAGTTATGCAATTAACCCCACAAAAGCTGGAATTTCACAGTTATATCTAACACTCCGAGTTAACAAGAACAGGCTTTAAATTGAGCCTTTTTTTCCTGTTTCTGTTTGCTTGCACAGCAGTCACAGCTAAGGTCAGGTGTCTGACCAGATTTAAGCCATAAACGTCTGTTTCCCTGTTTTTGTGAGCCGGAGTGCAGCACCGCATTGTGATTTAAATCAGCCGCTGGGCGCTTTGGAGGAGGCTTCCATGAAACCAGCAGACAAAGTATGATTGATTTTGTGGCACAAACGCCTGCATCTCTCCCTGTATTGCGAATGTTGCTGCAAGAGCACTTGATGCTGCCGTGCTGCCTTGTGCAATCGGCACGTCCTATGGCTTGATTTTGAGGCTCCTGCCCGCGGGCTGAGTCACATCCCCTGCAGTGCACCTGCACAGCAAACATCCCGTTTCCCAGCCCCGTTCTGATTTCTTCAGGCCATTGTCTGAGACTGCTGGGGTGTGAGGGATTTTTAATTTTGTTTGATGAAGCAGCAGGGAGCCCTTCTCTGCGACACGGATTCAGGAAGGCGGTTTAATATGCGTCTGACTTCAAGCACACAGCTGGTTCCGTGCAGGCAAATGGAGCTGGGATGGTCCTAGAGAGATTATTACATGAGGTGAGGAGGTACTTAAAGCAGGGAAGCTGTGACTAGGTCAAAACCCAGCAAAGGAGACCACGCTACAGAGAGATGCTCACATCTGAGCCAAGAACCTCAGTGTGCAGTGGGCAGAGGACTCAGACTGCCCACAAAGTCTGCACCAGATTTGCAAACTCTCATTCAGTAATCTTCCATTTCCTCCCTGTCCTGGTTAAACACCCACAAGGCACGCAGTGTGGGACTTGATGGTGGAGCCTGGGATCCCCATGAGGGATGGCATGGCTCTGGAACACCCCACAGGGCTGCATCCCCAGCACCCACCCAAGAGTGCTCAGTGGAGAACAGCAGCGGAACAGCACGATGAACTGCAACACGGTTGCGTTAAATGAGATAGAGCCGTGTTTCTGAACTTGATGGTTGGGGTGAGGGTGCTCATTTGCCTACTGCAGTCAAGTGCCTAGACTGGCACTTAGGAGTTTAAAATGGGTATTCGTGGGCCTAAGTGCCTGTCTGAAAATTAAAATTTAAAACAGGGTGCCTTCATTTAGACAATCAAGATTGAAAATTAGAGTGAGAGATTGCATGCCTGAGGATAATTTAAAGTGCAGGCTCATTACAGATATTTTTATTGTTTAAGAAAATCCTTCCTTGCTGAAAATGGGACAATGACCAGAACTCTGGAGGCTGAAGAAATCTATGATGGCTCTGGACATTTTCCTTGATAAGATGAGCCACTAGATGACACTTTGCATAATAATATGACGGACTGAATATTTCCATGCTGCATTTTAATTTTCTGGCTTGATAAAGCCTTTTATGGGCTGATCCCAGGCAGACCACCAACCATAAAGCTAACTAGGGCCTTCCCAAACTACCTGCCTTCTTGGTAAGGCCTTTGGGTATGTCAGTCAACAGAAGGAAAATGAAGAGCAGACAGAGGAAATAAGCAGAAGGAGGATGACCAGAGATGAAGGATGCAGATTGGGAGCTGGGTGAGGGAATACATTGACAAGGAGGCATCACCCATGAAAGAAGGACTATGAGATGAGACACAAAGAAATGAGGATGGGTGAAAAAAGCAGCAGCAGGACACAAGGAGATAAAAACCGGTGACAAAAGTAAGAGTGGGAACAAGGAGGAAAAAGGCAGTAGGGATGGGGAAGATGGAGCAGGGGACACGAGCACCACTTGGGAGGAATGAGAAGTTAATTATCCTCTCATAAATCCATAGCAATAAAAAACACCAATATTTCAGTCAGGAGGAAAGCTCCAAATGTTTTCCTAAGCAGCAGCCTTCAAAGACAAGAGAAGAAAGAACAGGGGAAAGCAGACAACACGACTGTGTGTTTCAAGTTGGTTTCTTATATTTCATACAGTTTATTTATGTATCTAGCATTAAATAAAAAAGCAGTAGAAGCAAGTATTTTGATTGCGCTACGAGGTACGCTTGCCACTGATTAAAGAGCTGACTTTAGAAGGAGATGTATCTGTCTGTACAAATAGAAAATAGCTGATTTAGATTTTTTACATTACACGATTTATTTATCTCTGGTTAAGAAAACAAATACACGTATCCACTGGAATTTTCTTGACCATTTATCAGCATTTCTCCCTGTGATGTGAATCTAAATACTTCAGTTTTTGCTGCGTTTTCTATATTTATGCTCCAGCTGGGAAGTGACCGAGAACATAGGCATTATCAGAAAATACTGCAGTGTGCAAGTTACTTGCACAAGCACCGTTAGGTTTCATGGTTTTGTTGTGTTGTTTTTTTTTTCCACACTCATTTGACTTGTTGGTTTCCAGTGAAAGCAACTGATTCCAGTGGAGTCTAAAGATGTGAAGAGTTGGTATGAAGCTGCACGATGGCTGTGTCCAGTGGGGCTGCAAACATGGAGAGAAGTTTCTCTATATCTTGCAGGCTGTCCGGCTGTACAAACTGTTATTGATGCAAAGCAGTCTAGTGTGTGTTGCATCTCCATTGCAGCATATATGCACTGGAAATGACTAAAACACCTTAGTCCTGCAGACCTTTCATGATTGCATTCCCATTTTGTTTGGTCCTGAGCATAGCCTGGATGACTGTGTATCTGTATAGATTGTGTCAGCCCATCTTGTAGGAAAGCAGTTACTGCTGGCTCATGTTCAGCTGCCTGTCAGCTAACACCCCCAGATTCTTTTCCTCCACACAGCTTGCCAGCCTCTCTGCCCCAGGCCTGTAGCAATGCATGGAATTGTTGGGACCAAAGTGCAGGATCCAGCACTTCGTCTCAGTAAAGATCCACACGGTGGTGGAAAAGCAGAACCTTACTGCTGCTTACAGGTGTTAACAAAAAATTGATGGGTACAAACAGATCTCTAATTGTAGCCCACTCCTTCACAAGGTAATATAGAGCCAGCGTGTTGTTTTTTTTCTTCACAAAACATTTCCTCTTTCCCTTAATGATGCTTGTTTCTCTTTTGGAAAAAAGAGATAGCAGTTGCTGGGAACTTAGAACACAGCAAAGTCATAGCAACAAAACAAATTAATCTAATTTACCAATGAGATTGGTCATATTTTAGAGGTGAAAATCAGTTTACAATTTCCATCTGTCCCCATGGAAGTCAAAATACGCTTTGACTTTCACGTCTATGTCTGACAATCATAATCCATAATATGATGATAATACAATTTCCCTGCACAATGACAAAAAGGTACCCAGAAACACAGGCATGTATTTCTCAGTTCCCTCTCCCACCTTGCCAGATGCAGACATTTTAAGTTAAACACTCCTGCCACAGACAAACCGTGCAGCACCTAAATGCATTTGCTCTTTAAAATGTGTCTTTAGACTCCCACATGCAGGTTCTCAACTTGGAAAGCTGTGAACTCACTGCTGTCATAACTTAACACATTCGGCCTCTTCACTAGGGGCTGGCATCCAATTTCTGTGCAGAAAGTGAAGCAAGGGGCTCCACATCGTTCGCTATAAACTGATACTTGTTTTAGAGCAACTGGAAGCCTTGGCTGAAAAGATACCTGCAGAACATTGCACCAAAAGGGAGTTACTTTCTACTAATCGTTCCCTTCTAGATTTGCATGAAATAACAAGACCAAGTGAGTGAAAGATGTTACTCAGGCATAACTCACTGAACTCCCTTGTAAAAAAGTACCAACAGAAAATTACAGAATTCCCACGTTAAATTTTTCTTATCAAATGAAGGCTAACAATTTTATTTTTATATTGATCATTTCTTGCATTCTGAGGTCCTTGAATGAAGGGCATTTTATAAATGTAAATTTGATGGATGGACTGATACATTTATATTCATGAGAATGTAGCTGGAGCTAAGCAGGTTAGTGTTAGTTTACACTCCAATTTTGTCAATAATAATCAGGAAAAGGAGGAATTAATGGCTCACCCTCATAATCTAATCATATCAATGCTATCCACTAACCTGTGCAGTCCAAAAAGATATCGGTTATGTCAGGCTTGCATAAGCAATGATCTTCCAAATCCACAGTTAACCTTTAGAAGATATTGCCTACATGTTGGCATCCATGTTTCACCTACCATTTGTTGCAGGAGCACTTTGGTACAGCAGTGTGCAAACAATTCAGTTAATATCATGGAGGGGATAAGCTATGACCATGAACAAAAGGATAGGTTTACACAACTGAACTGATGTTCACGCCATAGAGTGATATAAAATGAGAAAAAGAATTGTACTAAAGCTGGATTCAAGCTCATTTGCTGAGGAAAGTCTTATGGAAAAGAGTAGTGCTAATGCCACTGGCAAAGCTCTGTGGTAAGCATGGTAACACCCTGCAGCAGCACAATCTATGGTAAGAGACTACCATGTTGCACAGCAACACCAGTGGTCCAACAGCACCCGCCAACACTCACCTTAGAAGCACCTGACAAACACCACATGTTGTTATCACCCAGGCTGCCTAATATTTTCTGGTGCAGAAGAAGCAAGGCAGTGCTGCTCCTGGCACCCTCTCTACACTACTAGACAATGCTTTCATGGTGGCCCTACTTCTGATTGCCCCAGTGTTGCTATCAGTGCCGGTGGTACAATAGCAGGAGTTTTCTCAAGCAATATTATTCCACTATTCAACCTCCAGAATCTCTGTTTTCCTCAGTGCAAGGGTTCATACCGTGAGATTATTATTTTTTTTCTCCTCATTCTTATTCATTTTTTAACAGAACTAACATTTAATAAAACATCCCCTAAAGCTGTTGGGTGAAGAATAGGTATTTTGGCTCTGGGTGGAGATGCTTTGACCACCGTGGAGAGGAAGTGTGCATTGAGCCTGACATCTGTCAGAGGCTGTAGCCCTCTGCTTGCCTTAGCCAGGAAATGCAGCCCGATTTCTACGCTCCTGTGGTCTAACTGACAAGCCGATTTCTCAAGCCCCTTCAGAGGTCCTGATTGCTAACATCCTTCTTTCTCAGGGACCTTTCTTACAAATAAATGTGATACCGCAACTCTGAGGCTGTTGTTGTAAAGATGATAGCGGTTCCCTTTCTGATCTTTTTGACCAGTTTTTTTTTTTTAAAAAAAAAAACAACAGCAGCAATGGGGGTGTGGACCACAGCACACACTGCTGCTGTTCCTCTCACTTGCATGGAAATCAGAAAATAGCTGGGGTTGGGTGGCAACATAGTAAAAATCAGACTGCCCTGACGACCTCAGGCCTCTGAGCACCACTGCCATCCACACATCTAGACGGGAATTAATGGAGTAGTCAGAAATGAATGTATGTGTTCATTGTATTGTATTGTATAACATTAGTGCACAAATTGCCCAAGTGACCTCGCTGAGCACTCGTGTGATGAGAACACCCTTGTGAAGTTACAGCTGTTTTGAACTATTAAGCGTTCATAAGCCAGACATGATTTTCCTGCAATGCTGCTGCTAAATGAGCGGCTGCGTCTTGCATTAGCATTCCCAGATGCCCTACCTCAGCTCAAAAAGCCTGGGGGTAAAAAGACAGGAAGGCTCTGGGATGCACTTCTGTGCCTGAGAACGATGGCGCAAATCACCCTAATTGTTTGTTAGATGAACAATGATCACTAATTAACATTGTTAAAATGTCATCAATGATCACTAATTAACATTGTTAAAATTTGTTAACAAAGGAAATTTAACAATATCTTAATTAGGAAGGATTTCCAATTTGTGATACAGAACATGTTAGACAAACAAGGCACAACTCTCCCTTTGTTTTTCAGCTCTGCAGCAGGAGATATTACATGATATGACACAACGCCTTCTGCATTCGCCATTTATCATTCTACATCCTCGGCACAACTCTGCTGTATAATTACAGCCGGGGCTAATTTTACCTGTGTTATTGTTTGCCCTGTAATTTAGAGAGAGCGGGCCGTGTTGACGCTACGTGATGTAGTCTAGGGCGATCAGCTGGCTCTCTGCCACAGGACTACCGCTCGCATGCTCCTGGCATGAAGCGCGTGCGTTGCGAAATAAAAAGAACCTTTCAGTGTTTTAATTTACTTAATGATATGGTGCGAGGGTAAGCAGCTTTCTTTGAGTTTTCTTATCCTAAACGTAATTTATCAGCTGCTAACCTTTCGGGGCTGTGCTCTGCTTCAAAGCTGCCGTACATTGTTGGGAAAAAGTCCCCCCCTATTATCTATTACTTAATTATTAAAAAGCTTCTACTCTGTTTTCATAAATTATCTATGTATCAGGGAGGTTGGCATACGAGGAAGAAAGATGTGCATGCACACATGCATGGAGGCTTGCGGAGGCTGTGAAGTTAATTATTTGTGATGGGAAATTAATAAATAAATAAATAACTGAAGAGATTTCATACAGTTCTGGAGTCACACACCAAAAAGATTTTGAGAACTTCCATAGCAAATTGCCCTTAAAAATAGCGGGGAGAAACTGGGACAGTCTCCTCGGTTACGCTCTGCCTGGCAGAGTGCTCCTGAAGGCTGAATTGTCTTGAAGGGAGCCCGAGCGTATCTCTACTCAACTCCTGTCACCCGATCAGAGGGAACATCATTTGCCTATTTGTTTTGGTGGAACGGATTTTCCCGTAAGGAAATACAGCCTGATGGTTAAGGCTCTGCTCGTTTTTGTACCCAGTGATATAAACACATCCTACTTCAGCAGCACGTGCCTGCCAGTCTTGGCTCTAATTCTGAGTCCTATGTGGCAATCATCTGCTAAGGGTGATGGATCATCTTTTCTGTTTTGCTTTTTTGATGTGCTCCTGTGAGCTTTCATCCTCTAAACTCCTTTTTTTTTTGAAGAACAAGGACAATTGGAATTCAGGTATGCACAGAAATAGACTTCAGGCTCCTGCCTTCTCCCCAGACACACTCAGCAACTCTTATTCCCAAAAGCAACCCAACAGGGTGTCAAGAGACATTATTTTTCTTCAAATCCACTTCTCACATTCAGATAGCCCTGGAAGTCCAGGAAAAGCTGTTTTCTCCCTCACAGAACCCCTTTGCATTCATTCTGGTTCTCAATCACAGAGGCAGGATGTGCAGCTTATGCTGGGTGTCACTGGGGAGGTTTTCGTGATGGGAAGGTTTCTTCAGCCTCTCCATGAACACATGCAGACACAAGAGTGTCTCACCCCCCACACCAGTTCTTTTTTCATTCCCTACTCGCTTTGGGAATAAAATTATCAGAAGTAATTATTGTCAAGGTCTTGTCTTGTGATCCAAAAGCATTACTGGAAATCCAATAACATTTATTTTCTTGGGAATGACGTCATTTGGCCCATGTTATCTAGGGACACTTACTTCATCCCTTCTCTCTGTTCTCAATACACTCTTATAAAATGCATCACCTTAATGCAGAGCTTTGTAAAGCCATTCTGATATTTGTTCTCAGTGTTTCTAAAAAAGATCCTGCTGCTTTTTTTTTAATTATTATTATTTTATTTTTTAATCAGCATTACAGTTTTAAAAAGACTGATGTATTTTCTTTGGATGTTTAATTTATTCAGACTCAGGTACCACAGTTATAATCAGAGGTTCTTGCACACATGCTACTCATGCATGAGACAAAATGTGTTTTTAGTCCTATCAGAGCCACCACCTGCTTCTGTGTATCTCAGAACATTCCACCCAATTTTGAAAGCTCTCCTCTGACTTCCTGCATTTTGGTTTGTGACCTCCCATTTACTTCTTCTGACTCGACCACATGTTCTTCATTGTGTTCTGTAGCTGGGACTGTCACCTCTCTCACCATACACATGATGGAGATGTTCATCTCTCCAACTTAATGTGCTACCTTTATTTAAACCCAAAGATCCTCCTCAAATTGAGTTCTTTTTTTCCACAACATTCTATATTAAGTCACTCCAACTCCTGTGTACCACAGTTGAAGCTTAGTGCTGGCCCTTGATCTGCTGCTACATACACTACAACACACAAATGTGCATAGAGGTATCTATGAATGTCATGCTGATTTTCCAGAACTCTGCTATAGAAAACAAATAGTTTACAGCAGCTGCACGACTAGCTTACTGCAGTACAACTTTGCTTTTTGTTTACAAATGAACCATTCTATTTTCAGAATTTTACTTGGTCTCTTTAGTGGCCAGAAATACACCTACATTATGTTAGTGCATAAAGCAGCAGTCTCTAAGAGTAGGTGTCTCTGATCTATTCAAAAGTAATGGAGTGATGCACTACATACTCACATCAAGCATTATTTTATACAGCATAGCTAAAACTACATAATGCAGTTCAGATTCTTAAGAATTTAGATAAAATAGTAGTAACAACAATAATTTTAAAAGCTACTACTGTAGCTCTCGTTTATCTCTACCCCTGTCCAAACAGGCAGTGAAATGGGACAGCCACAAGGGATTTTTTACCTTCCATATTGTTAACTTTTCCAGGAATTTTAAATAACTGCAGTTTACGAGGAAGAGGTGGATGAGGGCACTGGGTAAAGGTGGATTGTACTCAGTAAGGCTGTGATGAGCACACAGCGGTCCCCTTCCAATACCAATACATGCCTTTGGAAGACAAGTCCATAGCAGCAAAGTCAGCACTGGCAAACTTTCTTCAACAGAAAAAAAATGAGAATACACTTCAACCCTTTTCCACCAAAACCTCTAGTGCCCCAAAACATATTTATATTCATAGGGATGTACTGAGATATAAGAAAGCATGAAGACAAAGGTTAATTATAAGATGATGAAATTACATAAAAATAAATGTAATTTATTTTTATTTAGAGTATGCACGTGTTGCAGACAGATGGGAAAAAAACATTGCAAATAATGGAAGTGGTGTTGTTGGCAATAAAAGATCATTGAGGTCATCATCAGGCACAGATGATAAAGAAAAAGGGAGTCAAAAAAGATTCAGGTGCAATGGACTGAATTCCACTGAAGCAGGAAAGACAACAACAAGACCAGTGGGCTCTTAAGAAATCACAAGAATTAATGACTTCATTTGCTTTTTTATTTATACATTTCTTGAGGAACTGAAGCAATCTTAGTAGCATTTGTTTTCAAGCTTCAGTTCATGTTCAGGCCTGCTTCTAACATAAAAGGAATTAGCTATTTGCCTTCTCTATCAATTAAGATAGACTTCTAATTGTTAACTGTCATTCCAAGTTTTTATTGCCTCTCTCTCTTCTCTCTTGTCCCTCCTTCAGTGCATTCAGCTGCATGTAAATCTCTTGAATACCTGTCTCTTCTGTTTTGCCAAACTCAAAGCCTACATCATCTTTTTCCCCAAACTCCTAAGAGCTGTGATTGCACCCCTTCCATACTGCTTTCCAAACACCAATAATTGCCTTGATAGTTATCAAGTCCTACGCAGCAAGAATGTTTTCCAAGGCATGTCGGATGTTGAAACTCTTCTAAAAGTCACTCAACCTGCAACTTATTTGCTTTGCCCATCAAGCCAACTAATTGCATCAATGTTTGTCATAAATAAAACATTTGAGAATCAGCAATCAATCCTTGGGCTCTTGGTTGCGTAACTGAGGTGGTGGTGGAGAAAAAGCAGCTTGAACATTTGGGTGCAGATCAGCCAGAGGAGATAGGCAGATAAATAAGAGTGTTAGTAAGGATCAGCAAGACTTAAATGCCAGCTTACTTGCACAACAGTACTGTTCATGACTAAAGCTCGCTGCTAATCAATTTTTGGGGAATAATCTGTGCCCTTTTATTTGAAAGCTGTTGAACATCTAGCCTTCCATACTTTTTGGACCAGTTATCTTCACAGATAAACCACTTGTGTTTTGCATTGCTTTTAATGACTCCACCTTTCTGTTTATTGATCTTACACTAGATTCCTCCACTTTAACACAACCAAGAGCTGATGCAAATTCACCGTTTGACAATGTTGATTGTATTTCCATCTTTTTTTCTAAGGATAGTCATTTTCTTGTATTTTAATTGGTATTTTCTATTGGGCTGAAGCACTCATTTTCTGTGCTGCTGGTCTTTTAGAGAAGTTGTGTGCTGAAAGACTGCAAAGCAAAATAAATCTCTTAGACTGCACAAGCACATGATTTGAACACCAGTAGCCCTGACAAATTCGCATTTCACCCTCAACTTGCCCTGCGCTGCAGCCAAACTTACTTGGTGTGCACTCCCACGCTATTGCAATTCTTCGCATTTTGTCGAATGTCTCTTCTCCTAGATGACTCCTAAATTCTACCTACTGCTTGCAAATTTGGTAGCAGGGTAGGAAGGGAAAAGGGATTAGAAAGTAAATTGTACAGGTGTGAAAACAGAGATTAGGAGACATTTTTTGGAGACATTTCTTCAGGAGCTGCAGGGATGTGAGTGATATGCTGGGTTTGCTGAGCACATAGCTGCTGTGTGCTGTTAGGACAGATTGCTGAATGTGCAGGGTAAGCTAATGAACAAAGAGCAGAAGTGTTAGTGCCTCATTTCCCAGAATGCCCCCAAACTAACCCTGAATGGAACCTTCTTCCAAGCCAAGACTTCTCCCCAAGCTAAACAAGAAATAAACGTAATGGCGAGCCTGTGTGAGAGGTCATCTTCTCTACTTGTTTCTGATCCTTATAAATCAACTGAAGTTTGACTTCTAAGCGGAAGATGGAAGTGGACTTTGAAAGATGACTGCTATTAGAAGAAATATCTGAATTCTTAGAGGACTTTCCAAACTCTTTCAAAATAACTATTTTCTGATGATTCAGCAACCTGTCTATATGGGACAATTTATAGGCGTTCTTCTGAGCAAGGTAGAGGCACAGAGGAAATACTACTTAGAAAAATAATGTATGTCTCCTGCACTTTACATGTTGAAAAGGTTTGACTGTAAATTCCATTTTTGACATTCATCCCAGAGCCACTTTAAAAGCAACCCAGGCTCAACAGGGAGACAGTAAACACTAAATCATAGTTACCTCATAAAAGGGGAGCTTGTTTCCCTGAATGCCTGAAATCTGGTTTTTCTTCACAAAAATATCATAAATCTATTGTTCTACTCTGTTTTACTTAAGGCCAATTAGTGTGTGTGTTGAAAGAAAAAGAAAGAAATACAGAAACAACACTTTCCCGACTTTATTGTCATTCATCAAATGTGAAACTCTGATTCTTTGCTCTCATTAAGAATTGTTCATTAGAAGACAGCATATTCCGTGAGAGCTGAGGTCTTACACTAACAGTGAACTATGGAAAATCTCTCCCATTTGGCAGCCCACATTAACATTTCTTCAGCAAAGACATTTCTTTTTACTGCAATCTAGTGTTGTATGTGTTACTGGACAGACAAAAACAATATTTTTCAACACAATCTTGACTTGGTTTTAATATCCTACAGGGTGACATCTGACACTGTACTGAGAGAATAACACCTCTCTGGGTAATCTTTCCAACAGAGCCTGAAAATGAGCAGTCTGTGCCATTAATATGGCCAATGTAATTAGCAAAGCAGTATGACTGATCTTTTATCTTTTTTGAATCAACATTTCCTAAAGCCATTTCTCCAGCTGAAATGACTTGAGCCTGGAGTCAGGGGAAGCTAAAGTTGAGCATCCTCAAATAGGTATCAGTGTCAAACCATAGGTAGGGAGATCAAAGAAAGCAAAGCTGTCAGCCTTGGACATGATTTCTGAAGAAAGATCATCATCCAGTTACTAAAAAATTTTTTTAATTGTTTCTAGGTGAAATCAGATGAAATTTTTCATGCCACAATGATGTTTTATGTCAAGGAAGCTTTTTATTATATTGGAGGGGAAAAAAAAACAAAAACAAAAACAAACAAACAAACAAACTGAAAGGAGATTGAGTTCTTCACATCAGGAGAGCAAAAATTCTGGGGGACAAGTATCCGAATTGTATGTTCATGTACTCTGGGACTCCAGTAATGACTAGTTTTGATACAGTCACAGGATAATTTACCTCTACTCATAGTTTTGATACAGTCACAGGATAATTTACCTCTACTCATTCTGCTGTAGGACAGGCTTCTATCCTTGCAGATGATCAGAAAGACCAGCATCACAGATGTGAAGTCACCAGAGGTGCTTTTGAGAAGGTCTGATATCCACCAACTCACGGCCCTGCTGCAATGCAGGCAGACAGCCTGAGCTCCTGAGTAGGGAACTAGTGAGGATGATGATGGCTGTTGGCCCACTGAGAGCTGTACCTACCTGGTGCCTGATCTCACCTCCTGGGAGAATAAAGAACTGTCAACAATACCTGCTGGCATGCTGAAACCACACTGGCTCTTTACTAACAACAGAGACCCATTTCCCCACAAACTACAGAAGCAGTATTGTGGGGTCCTCTCTCCTCAGAAAATGTTCAAGCCGCTGGGGTTTGCACTGACCTTCCATGTGCAGTGTACTTGATTCAAGGCTGACAGGTCTGTTTTTGGAAGTACTGAGGTGCAAATTTATTTTTGAAATGTAGCTAATGAAAGACGACAAACTCACCCAAATGAATGCAAAAGTCTTGACTCAAAAGCACCCCATCATAGCAGAAGACACAGCTGTTAAGAAAAAACTAGTAAACATCCTATACATTACTAATAGTCACTATATCTTTCAGCTGGCAGAAATGATCATAAATAGGTTCTGTGTTGCACACAAAGAGGGCAAAGAGGCAAAAGGAGCAACATCATTAGGACTGTGCTGATCATTAAGCCTTAGTACTGTTCTGCAGGAGCATTATATCAAGGCACCTGATTTAGCCATAGTGTGAAGCACTGAATAAAAGCTGAGAAAAGGAAAAAATCAGTTGTTGAAAATAGTTGCATACAAGATGGATTTAAAAAGCAGGCTGGATTTGACATTGGCACAATAATAGGGAAGTTTCAGCGTGGCATGGAGAGCAAGCAGATAGCAACAAACAAGGTTGTAGTCTCTCCAGCAGAGTGGCAGCAAGGTACGGTGGGTCCAGGCTGGGATGAGCAGAAGTGAAGTTCTGAGGTCCAATGGACCGGTCCCAGAGGCAAAGTCAAGGGAGGTATTTCCTCTGAATTCCCAACAGTAGATGGATTTGGACCTACTTCTAGTTCTACTTTTGAAAAGTGTAAAAAGGTAGGAAAATTCATTTACCCACTCTGTAAAATCAGTGTTGTGCTTGTCACATATATGATATTTTATTATGCAAGGTGTGGTTTCTGTTGAGCTCTGAATGAAAAATACAGAAGGAATACCATCCGCTTTGATTCTTTATTACTGCAGTTCTTGGCCCAAAATAGCCTTCCAGAAAACAGAGTATTACAGTTCGACCGAAATCAACTTCCCTCTCTCTATCTGCCTTTCTCAAATAAATAAATAAATAAATAAATAAATAAATAAATAAATAAATAAATGTGTGTCAACTTCAATTACCTTAATTCAGCAATAGTGCAATAAATCAAGCTATATTTAAGCCATACTGAAGGTCATATTCCTATGTTTCCTCCTTTATCACTCCTTAAAAGAGCGCACTGGAGAGGGAAAACTCTTACAATTTTCCTCAGCAGTCTTATAAATCTTTATCAGTTAATGTTTTAATGTTTATCAGTTAATTATAGATCTTTATCCACATAATCTTTTAAAATTAAGCATTCTAAATGCAAAAAGTATTACTACATATTCAAACCACTGAGTATTAATATGTAAAATTCCCCTAAAAGATTTATTTTTAACATTTTCATTTAAGAAAATATTCCAAACACCATCAATATCATTTTTGCTCACACAATGGCATCATGCTGTGATTAAAGTCCTTGGTTTGAAACACAAGGGACTGACAGCAGCCTTGCAGCTGTCATCCTGGCATTGAAGGTATTCAGAGGAGGGAAGGTAAGTAGGAAGAAGGATGAGGAGAAAGTACACATCTCTGAGGAAAGAAAACCACGTCATTAAGTAAAACAAAAAAGGTTATGCAAACACACACATCACCAGAGGGAAAAAAAAACAACGAAACAAAACATGCATTGCAGTATTCAACCACCATTGGAAGTGTGACTGACCAGTGAGTAATGACTTAACTGAGCTTAAGGAAAATGCGCTAGGCTACTAACAAACAATACTCTTAACATATATGAACAATTACAGTTGACTTGCCCTGGTCACTAAGATGCAGGTGAGAAGAAAGCCAGACTGTCTACATCCCCACAATGACAGCATCCTTCAGAAGTCCCAGAACAAGAGAAAATGCCAACAGCTTAGCTGGTATCTGCCTACAGATTAGAGAGAACAGTCTATTTTTAACATAAAAACTCGAAAAAGCAGATCAAGTTCATTGGATAATTCAGTCTGTAAGGAACCCAGGAGGCCTCTAGTCTTACCACTTGCTCAAGAAGGGCAGCTATGCTATCAGGCCTGGTTGCTCATGGCATTTTCAGTCTAGTCTGAAAGCCCACAAAGATGGACTCCCTTGCTCACTCCCTGTGAGCAAGATCTTCCTCTGCTTGCCCATCCTTGTGAGGAAAAAGGTATCCTCATGGGATCTAAGCTCTATGGCCATTGCTTTTTTGAATGTCTAGCATATGGTATACTTGTCTACACCCAAAAGCTACAGTAAACATAGTAAAACAAGGCAGAATACAATCAATGAAGATAGCAGAAAAGTGCACCAGTAATACCACAACACTGTGGAGCTGAGTGCTCATCCTGTTAGCAGGAATGAAAAAGCCACCAAGCCTTGTTCAGACAGAAGTTTTGAGTGTGAGGATGAGAGGCTGGAGGCCCCAGTGCAGCTCCTCTGCTCTTCTTCTGGTATGTCCAATGAACTTGCTCTGGATGTTCAGTCCTCTCTCCCTTGCTCTCTTCCAACCACGGCTACATCTCATCCTCCTTCCTCTTTCTTCTCCTTGAGGACAACCTGGGAAGAAATACATGCCCAACATTGATGATATAAAACTTATCTTAAGGGCCTGCAGGTAACAGCTCAGTAACACCCATTTGGAGAAGACATGGTGCGGGTATGGAAGCTTAATTATAATGGTGGCTAATTATGTCACTGCTGAAATAATAAACCTTTCATAAACCTTATTCATTGAAACTGAGTATCTTAAAGACTAGAGGAAGATGTTACCCCAGTGGGTATATGCCTGCTATCTCTGATAGATTTTTCCAGAATTGTGCTTACTTCAAGTTTAAACTATTTCAAGCAATTAAGTTCCACGAGTTGTCTTTTAGTGGTAAAAGTTCTCCCAGCATTATATTGATTTTTCTATCACTTTTCTTGCTAGAGGTCGTAATCGGGATTGATAATCATTCTACTAGACACCACACAACTTCCAGGAGTTATCTTGTCTGGAGATTCATGCAATCCACACTAGATTTAACAAATGTAAGCAGTCATGCTATAGACGGTGCAAAAAGAGCCAAGTACTGAGCAGGGCTGCCTCTCTTGCTGGCAAAAACAGTGCCCCACCTGTCCTTATTCAGAAACGTGATGAGCACAGGCAGTGCCTTCATTTGCTGATGGAGGACAAAAGAATCACAAGCTGCAGCAGTACAACACACCAGGTGCCCCTTGATTTCACTGCTGCCCGCAGCAATAGCCACTGGCCCTATGCAACTCTGCAAGGACAGAGCAGCCACCAAGGCTGATTCTCAAGCCCTGTCCCCACTTGACAAGTAGCAGCATTCTGCCCTCCTGTTCCTCCTCAGTGCCCTGGTACCATGGCCCCTGTGGCTCTCACAGGCCCTGCATGCCCTCCCAGCCATGCTGTCTGGCAGGCATCCTTTGCCACTCCTTCTCTGTCCCCGGGTGAGGCTGACAGGCCAGGCATGCTGCCAGCAGTTGAGGCACGATTATGGTCACACATGCTGGAAGTTGAGAGAAAGCATGTGGGATTTATTTTATTTTAGGGGGTGGGAGAGGGGGGAGAGGCACTGGAAGGCTTTTAAGCAGTCAAGGCCTCTGACAGAACAGGATTGAAAGCTATGCACCATATTTCACATAATTCAAGGCTGGACTGCATGCATGTGTTATTAGTTCTCAAAACCATTGTGTATGGCAATTTCTCCATCCCCAGTGAGATTTTCTGACTGCAAAGCCAAAGGAATAGTTGGTACCAAGCCAGAGGAAGTCAAGAATTTTTCCTGACAGAGGGAGGGAGGGAGAAAAGGGGGAGAATGTGGGGTAGAAAGCAAGAAAGGCTCTTCTAAGAGGGCACTGTCATGATATTTTCTGAGGTTTCCAGTGCCCTGCCCTCCAAACTGCATCTCCTTCCCCCCCCCCTCCAGGTCAGGGACAAATTCACACTAGTACAGTGTGGTCTGTCCCATGATGGTGCCCATCCCCAGCTTCCCAGGGACAGCGATTGCACAGCCATGGGGCAGCAGCAGCCAGGGATGCTCTGACAGACTCCTGGGGTCCTCACAAATCAAGATAAATTCATTACCACAGCTTTGACAGATGTCTTACACTCATCTCTAGAGCTTAGAAAGAAGGTGAGGGAGGAGGAGAAAAGAGGAGAGCTGAAAGATTTTTCAAAGACTATTCAAACAGAGCCTTCTAAAAAAAAAAAACAACAAGGCAACAAATCAAGGTGGGGAAAATACTTCATACCAAAACGTTTTAAAATTTATGACTTTGCTTTAACCACAGCTTTATTTCTCTGTTCGTCTCACACATGTTTCCATTATTGTCAAGAGAATGAACTACATGCATGCCAAATCAGGTCATTCACAAATATAGAACGAACGTCTGTCATTACAGATTTACCACTCCGACTACGGCATATCCCTTCTGTCTATAAAAATCCTGATCCATTAGCAGGGCAAGCTCTTTACATGTCAACCCTTTAGCACTGCCTAGACCTCAGTAAACAGGAGGTGCTGCCTTCCTTCGATAGGCAAGCTTATGTATTTGCTTAAAAATGATGTCAGGGTGTGTGGGTCACGTCCACCTGCTCTACAACAAAA
This sequence comes from Perdix hodgsoniae, assembly GCA_035772895.1. Taxonomy (NCBI): domain Eukaryota; kingdom Metazoa; phylum Chordata; class Aves; order Galliformes; family Phasianidae; genus Perdix; species Perdix hodgsoniae. The sequence goes on from JAPSGF010000170.1 coordinate 408,730, forward strand.
CCAAATTTCTTTGTGTGGATATTTACAGCAGGCTGAACCTTGGGTCAGCTCTTCACAAATTCTGGGTAAGACCCAAAGCCAGATCATCACCGTTCTAATCTTCCTTGAAGATGACATAATGTCTCCAGATCACCAACTTTTCTGCTTTAGCCTTGGACCAGTCAGTGCCTGAACTTAGCCTAGCATCTAACTGATGATTCCTCCTACCTGTTCAACTTCAAACTTTTAGCTTGGAGAAAAGAAGGCTCCAGGGAGACCTCATTGTGGCCTTCTAATACTTAAAGGGAGGATATAAACAGGAGGGATAACGGATGTTTACAAGAGTGGATAGCGATAGAACAAGGGGGAATGGTTTTAAACTGAGACAGGAGATTCAGATTAGATATTAGGAGGAAGTTTTTCACACAGAGGGTAGTGAGGCACTGGAACAGGTTGCCCAAGGAGGTTGTGGATGCCCCATCCCTGGAGGCATTCAAGGCCAGTCTGGATGTGGCTCTGGGCAGCCTCGTCTGGTGGTTGGTGACCCTGCATACAGCAGGGGGTTGGAACTGGATGATCATTATGGCCCTTTTCAACCCAGGCCATTCTATGATTCTATGAAGAAGTACTTGCACTGTCTAAATGCAATCTTGCCAACTGCTCTGGCACCATGCATAACTTCAAAATGACAATAAAACAGCAACATCTGGGGATTCTTTGAAACAAAGAACAACCTCAGTGCAGGATCCGATTTTCACTGTGAAACACTGACAGTCAGGAATCAAGTTCAGTCTGGACAAAGCAAATTTTCATGTGGAGAGCTTACGCAAGGAGAGACCAAGGTCTAAATTTCCAGACTTCTTGGGAACTTGACCTGTATCTTACTGAACTGCCTGAAGACACTTGATAAACGAGGGATCTTTTCCTATTCACATAGGAAATCTGAATTAGAGCACATCTTCCAACACATCCTGGTGATTAAACAGGCTTCTCTTGTCTGGTCACACCAACTTCTCAGAATGATACCCCAGTGTACAGTACCTGCTCTCTATATTGCAACACACAGTATTCTATCAACAATTGCTCCAGTTACAGAAGACAAATAAATACATATCAATTAAAAAGGATAATGCATTGTTTTGTCCATGAAATAAAATTATTTCACAAAGAAGTGGATGCACATACAAGCCTGTGTTGTGGAGACAATGCTTTGCAGTGTACAACACGGCTAGCTCAAAATCCTAATTTTAACTTGAAAGCCTATCTGGATTTATTTGCCATCATGGAGAGCAATTAGACTTTTACCAGCAGACAAAGCATCACTGTTAGATTGTCACAAATGCTAGTATTCACAGTTCAAACAGTGCTGTGGATAAAGTACCTGTTTAAAGCACCACAGTTAAACCTTTGTGCATTTGTAGTTTTATTTTACAGCTTCAAGGGATTTTTCATTTTAAAAGGAAAAAGAAGAAAGCAAGAAGCCTGGGTAAAGTGTGCATTTACTGATGACAATGCAGCTGACAATGTACAAGGTTCCTACTAAAGCTAAGCCCCTTTACAAATCACTTATAATCTAATAGGCAGACGTGCAGAATACTGAAGGGGAAGGGGGTGGGCAGAAGACTCAAGAATTTACTAAGTTTTTCCCATTTCCTGAGGAAATCACAGAGGAGCTGACTCTTTAATGGGGATTAAAAAGGAAAGGACAGTAGCATGGCAACTAAGGAGGGAGGCAAATATTGCCCATGGAGAGAGTATTACAGGAAAAGGCAAGGGGAAGGCAAACAGTCATGGTGTTGCCCGGATGGCAACATCTTTTATGGCCATGTGTACGCAGCGTGAAGAAGGTCTTTGGGTTTCCTCCTTCCCTTTTGTTCCTCAGTGCCAGGGATTAACAGTGTGGCTGCTCACAGGCACCTTGCCCTACCACCATCTGATTCTTAGAGAATCTTTCATGGCAGGCTGCATTTGGTAGGTGAAGTGCTCAGTGTCAGGGAGGGGAGAGGAGGGCAGAAAGGTTGTTGCAATGGGCTCTGGAAGGATACTTTCCCATCCTGATGCTTGCCAGAACAGAAGGGAATCCAAATACACACACTTTGTAGAAATTAAATTAATAAGTGTCCTTAAATGTAATAAGGTCATGCAATACATCCACCTAAGCTGAAGAATTCAAAGGCTGCTCTGTATTCCAGAAGAGAAAACGCAATGATAAGGGTAAGAGCGAAGGACAGAGCTGTCAGCTGAATCATTGCAAGCCTTGATTTAGTACTTCCATGCCAATGCCACTCTTCCATGAAAGGTTTTGGAAAGCCACTAAATTTGAGATTGCTTATCATTATCCCAGTTAAACAGCAAAGTACAGTAAACAATATTAACAAGCTAGTTAAACCAGCTGCAGCACTGGTAGGCTTGTGAATGTAAACAGGCCACTAAACCAACAGTCAGGGCTGCTCCACCAAGATGAATGGTGCTGCCTGGAGCTGCTGACAGATGGTTTTAGAGCAGGTCAGGCATGTGGTATCTATGTAGTGCCTTGTATCACATGGATAGCAAATTCTCTTACACCCAGTTTGCTCCAGCTGAAGAAAAAAAGAATAGTTCTGATTTTATCACCACATCATCTTCTGAATATGAAAGGTGACAATGAACCGGTGTCCCATTTCCTCTCAGTTTACATAGCCTTCCTCAGAAAGGCAGGAATGGATGGTGAAAGTCTAAAGTCTTTTGCCATATTGGTGCCAGACTCTTCAGTGGAGTGCAGCAGTAGAACAAGGGGCAGTGGGCACAAACTGGAACAGGGGAAGTTTCATACGAACATGAGGAAGAACATCTTTACTGTGAGAGTCACAAAGCACTGGAACAGTTGCCCTGAGAGGCTGTGGGGTCTCCTTCCCTGGAGATATTCAAGACCTACCTGGACATCTTCCTGTGCAACATGCTATAGGGAACCTGCTATAGGTGGTCTCGATGGTCTCCAGAGGTCCCTTCCTAGGTCATTATTATGTGATTTTACTTAACTTGCAAATATCTTTACTTATGAACAGCCCTCTCAGTCTAGCATGCTCTCCCACTCTGTTATGTCCCTCAGTAGTGCCATTAAGAGGCTTTCTCCATGCCTCTGGGCCACACAGGTAGCTTTGGTGCAGGTGACAGATAGTGAAAAAAAAGTGGAGGATACGTCTGTGCAGTAAGCTCAAACTACTTGGTCAGTCTGCCTTGATACTGTCTCTGAAAGGACATTTTCTAGCTTTGAGTGTCTTCACAGGTGCCTCAGAAATTGCCTAGAAAACCAACATTTTGTGCTTGGGAGCAATGGGACGTGTTTGCCAGGGACAGGAAAGAAGATGCCCAGCACATTTCAGATGTTAATGTTTAGCCAGTATTTGCTCAGGTCAGCAATGAACTGTTGATCTAGAGGGCAAAGACTCTGCAGCCCTTTTTCAATCCCCTGAGCTGCTCAATCCCATGATAATGTCATTTCTGAAACAGCGCCAATGGAGCATAAAGCAGCAGGCAAGACAGAAGGCATCAAATGTTAATAGCCGCTCCTCCACAGAAGAAAGCGCCTAATCCCTGGCTTTGAAAACCACTCAGACCCCGCATACTAAAATGAGGTATGCCAGAGTGCTCTACCCATGTGTGCCAGAGGACATAGGACAGCAAATGCATATGTACCTGCAAATATCCATTTTCTGAGTGCATGAGGAAACCGTATGTTCCCTGGATTTCAGAGGCACAATTGAACCAGACCTTTGTTTCAAGGGCACTGCCAAATAAGTGGCTTGTTTGAACTCAACTCAATCGGGGATTGAAAACAAGGAAAAGAAAATAGGAGTAAGCAACCGGATGAGGCTCTGCAAGAGAATTGAAGTCTGACAGATTTATGGAAACCTTGTTTCCATATGGATCGACACTGCTGCCTCCAGAGCTCCAGCAGCAGCAATCAATGAAAACAATGCTAGCTCCGGCGGATGTCTGCATGTTTAAAAAAATACGTATATGTGTTTTTACATAGAGGCTAAGTAAACAGAAGTGCAGACCTCTGGTAGCTTCTTTGCTCATTTGCCATGGCAGGCATCCCACGCTGGGAGACATGGGACCCTGCTCTGATGTACAGCTGTGCTGGTGGGAGGAATCAAAAGAGCGGGCTGATTTACACAGTTATGAGACGGAGACATACTATGCATGAAAATGAAAGGAAATGTATCCAGGCAGGCAGAGAGCACTGGGAGTGAGTGGGGAAAGGTGGCATCATTGGACGTGCAGTTGTACAGTTATAAATCCAACAGGATTTACACCATGGTCTAGAACTCTAGTCCTGCTGCTGTAAGTATGAAATGTACTGTAACTTCAACACCTGGCAGTAAGTGGAGCCATTGAACACTACTGTCTCTGTAAATCACTCTGCATGTGTGCATATGCACACATATGTACATCTGAGAAATGCTGATCTTTGTCAAAGAACCACGATGAGGCTAAATTTGTGTGTGGACCAAATTCTGATGATGTCAGTGGAGTAATACTGAGAACAAAGCTGAAAAGGGTCATGGTATTCTTCTCTGTCATCCACACTAGGAGGGACAAACCATGCCCCAAATGGCATGGCCTGCACTCTTCCTTCAATTGCTCTTTTCTGAATCTAGCATCTGCAAGCATCAAAGAGGAAGGAAATTGCATTTCTCCTGACTGGACTGCTGAGCAAGATGGAAAATCTGCAACTGAAGCAGAAGATAAAAAAAAGAAAGGGTAGAACTGATGAGTTCCAAGCAGTGTAAGAAATCAAGTTTTAGAAAAATGCTTCATTTTTACAGGGAAAAGTACTTTCTCCACTACTTGGGCCTTTAAGTATGCCCCCATTCCCTACCCTTGGCTTCTGGCCATGTCTTATCCTGCAGAGGAGGAAGTGTCATGTCTTCCAAGAACGGTTCTTCCTTCTCATTAATTCAACAGTGCGTCCATGGCTTTCCCTAGAGTTTTTCCACAGGAGCAGACAAGCTGTGCTCAGAGATAACCTGGTACATCTCTGCTCCATACTAATCAGAAGCTGGCACCCACAGCTGCATTAGACAATAAGCAAATCTGACAGTAAACGAAGTACAGGGAATGATGCATGTAACACAAAACATACATTAAGCACGAAGACCGGGCATGCATTTGTTCAAGTTGTTACAAAATGCAAACTAAACCAAATGAATCTGACCAGTCAATATCCCTGGACAGGGATGGAGGTATTAAAACCTGTGACAGGTCCCTTGCCTGGTACCAGTAGGCAAATTTCATTTGCAGCAGAAGGGGAGGCAAAAGCTGAGCGGGACATAGTGAACATAGCACCACTCCTCAAGAAAAGAGTACAGGTCTCACACAAGGCCAATGCTTACAGCTGGAGTTACGGAAGCCAAGATGGGATATGCAGGCTTCCGTTGGTTAAGTGTTTGACAGGAGATATTTTACATACTTTAGAGTAACAGGAGTCCAACAGATGACTAAGTCTGGGACTTCTGAGAGCCAGAATGAACTTCTTTAGGTATGGGGAAACTATCTTGTGTGGGAAAACGGGAATAATTGCAATTCTCTTCCTCAAAAGCATGTTGTCATGATGACATGCTATAAATTGGGATACTATTATGTTTATGAGGGCCATATGATAGGCAGGCATAAGAGATAGGCAGGCACCCAATATATCTTTCTAGCTTATATAAATGGATCCCTGAGGCCAGCAGGCATGAATAACTTATGAACTGTCGATACATCTGCTCCATGAAGAGAAAATAGCATGAGTTTGCCTCACTGTAACCTTCCGCAGTCAATATTCCATTTGCAGCACGGATGATCCAGTTCATAATGGGGAAATTAGCTTGTAGGTGTACATATGACTGTGGGAGATGTTTAAGTATGGGGAGAGAAAAATAGGAATTCCCACCTGTATTGGAAGTGAAAGAAGAAGCCTAGATTCCCTACCTTACATGGTGCTACAGGATGCAGCTTTAAGACTGTTTGTCCCGAAAGTGAGTTCTGATAAGTGTGTGACAGCAACACATGCATATAAATACACAAACTGACAAGAAAGGAGGAAGATAAACCATATTTTTGAAGGATCCTCCTTCTCGCCCCCACAATTACATTTACATATGGTGGTTTTGTATTCATCTAAGTCAAACATTTGCAAATGGGTAGACCCTAAGGCTCTAAGATAACCCAAGTGGAACAAAAACATATGAACGCACATGCAAATGCTATGGTAAGTAGCATATGTTTTAGATACCAGCGAGATTATATGCTGATATGAACTAACAGACCTCTGCTATCTATCATAGACTATACTCACTGCACATAGGTAATCTAGATAAAAACTATGGCATGGCTTGGATCTGTACGAAATGCATATCATCTGCACATGGCAAGTATTCAAAGAGGGAAAAGGTTAAAGATAGAACATATGTGAAATCACTGCTACAAAATGGTTTTCCCTTTGTAGCAGTCTCTTTCACCTTCCCTTCGTCTCGCAGAGCACATCAGGTTCTGCTACCTCATGTAATGTTCCAGTTGCTTTTTTAGAAAAGCTTATTTACTTATTAATGATTGGCTGTAGGATAACACATTTCTCCAGAAGCCTCAGAGCAGAAAAGATGGTGGCAAATCACCAAACAGAGAGTTGTAAACTAGTGCTAAGAAAGGGAGAGGGGAAATGCAGCTGAGGAATTTGGTCTAGTTATATATGTCCCTGCTCATTGCAGGGGAGCTGAACTAGATGATGTTTCAAAGTCCCTTCCAACTCATATGATTCTGTGATTCTGTGACTCTGTGATGTGAAAACAGCATCATTTCCTCACACAGGACTGCATGCTGCCTGTCTCACTGTGTGCATGCAGTTCAGCGCAGTCAGTGCAAGTTGCTCTAGTCCAGAGAGTGGAATTTAGCAGAAAGACTTTTCCTGCAAGAAAGCTTTTTTCTTCTCTGCATGGTGTAGAAAATTGCCAAAATAAATTGAGTTGATCTCAGCTGAATACCTGAAGGGGGCCCATAGTAAAGCTGGAGAGAGGATTTCCTACAAGGGCATGTAGCAATAAGGTGAGTGGAAATGGCTATAAACTGGGAAAGGGTAAATTTAGACTAGATGCAAAGAAGAAATTCTATGTTTGGTGAAACACTGGAACAGGCTGCCCAAAGAAGTTGTGGGTGCCCTGCTCCTTGGAGTCGTTCAAGACCAGGCTAGATGGAGCTTTGAGCAAGTTGGTCTAATGGGAGATGTCCTTTCCCATTGCAGGAGGTTGGAAATAGATGATCTTTAAGGTCCCTTCCAACTCAAATTATTCTATGATTCAATGATTCCATGATTCTGTGATCTCAAGCAGAATTTAGATGCCAAATTCAAGCTTCTCCGGCCTCTGTAGATATTTTAATTTATCTCCAAATCTTTCATATTAGTCTGTGCTGTGGTCAGAGTCAGAGAATGAAATTGAGACACCTGATTTATAAGGAGTCCTGTTTCAATGGAACATGAAGCTCTGTAAAATGAAAATATTTCTAGAAATCAAATATGTTTTTGAAGTTTACATTAGGAAGAAACATAAGAAAATATGTGACAGAATTCAAGGAAGTCATTTAGACATCTCTGAGGAAACTGTTACCTTCCAGCACCCTCAACTTGCTTATTAAAGGGTTTTCAGGTTTTCTTGCTCTGGAGGACATTAAACTCAAAATCCTTAGTGAAACAGCATATGAGTCTTCTAGCCACTTCTAAGGGTAGAATAAATAAAATACTGCAAAGAACACATTTGTGTATACTTGTGTAATACACAAAACTCTCAGAACTCAGAACATGATAAATTAATGTGACACTACTGGAATTGAATGAAAGGTCTTACACTGCTTTGAAGTTAGTAAGACATTATATGCATTTTTTAGCAGAGGTTATGTTACATAAAACCATATTAAAGCATTACTTCAAATACTCATTTTTCATTTAGGAGAGACGGATATAGGCCTCCTGAACACCACTTCCCCAAAATATCATGCTCAAATAATTTCAACTGCACTTTGCTAATCCCTACTATTCAAGTAGGCCAGCTCATCTACAGATGTGCGGTGTATGTGACAGCACTCTAGATTGCTTTCAAAATCCTTTTAGAACTACACACAGTACTCTGCCTCAACTGTAATATTTGCTTACTGTTCTCCAGTCAAGTCTTCAAAACTGTTTTTTTTTTTCCATGAACAAGCAGGACCAGATCTTCAACTAGTGTAAAACAGCACTACTTTTTCAGTCTTCAGTCATTTTCATATTTTGGCACCCCAGAAATGTTCCAGTAGAGGCACAGGTTCCTGTATTGGCAATTTAAGTCTACTGGTAGCAGAGTCTGCTTTTCTCAGCTACATTTTGCAGACTCTTTTAAAGCACTCCACAAAACCTCTGGGGACCAACAGACCACAGTCTGAAAACCACATTTCAGTAGAGCAGCACCAATTTACAGCTGATTAAAACCCCAGGTTTTAAAGCTGGCCAATGGTGGCAACCAAATTGAATAGTTGAACAAGAAGTGCTGCAAGAGAATCGCATGGCCAGCATAGAGAAGGCTTTGCCCAATTCAGGTTTACGCTGGAAGAGTGAAACATCATTTCACCTCTCTTTTTGCCAGAGGCAATAAAGAGTTCTTGAAAAATTGAAGCTTTAATTTAAAGCAAATTTGATGTGCAGTCATTTCTGGCTCACGCTAATGCCTACCAGATCCAACACAGTTGCAAAAAGTGGCCCAGTACAGGTAAGGTTCTTAGGCTTATGGCTCTTTGTGCTGTGAAGGAGGACTTCGAAATCATGAGCCAGAGCACGGCATAGCGCTGATGCTTCATGACAGCAAATGAAAAGATAGTGATGTATAGGGTGAAGGAGAAGATTCTCTCACTGCCTGAAAGCTTCAGAAAAAGTATATGCAGTGTTTGGTGGTGAGTTTGCATGTTGTGTTGAAATTTCTTTTCACAATGACAGATTATTCTGTGGGCCTGGCCTAATAGTTCTTGTCCTAATACTCAACCTTCAGGCCTTTTGCCTGTCTTTGGCTCCAGCCTGGCTTTTAGGGCTCTAAATTAATTTGCTTAAATTTTTCTCCTAAATCTTTACTTTTCTCCACAAAAATCCAAATTTTTCTCCTCAAATCCACAATTTTCTCATCAAATCTTCACTTTTCTGCCCCCAAATTCCCATTTTTCTCCTCAAATCCCCATTTTTCTCCTCAAATCCCCATTTTTAACTCAAAAAATCCCATTTTTTCTCAACAAATGCCCATTTTTCTCCTCAAAACTTCACTTTTCTCCCCCAAAATCCCCATTTTTCTCCTCAAATCCCCTTTTTTCTCCTCAAATCTTCACTTTTCTCAGAAAAATCCCCATTATTCTCCTCAAAAACCCATTTTTTTAACTCAAATCTTAACTTTTCTCCCCAAATTCCCTATTTTTTCTGCTCAAATCCCCATTTTTCTCCTCAAATCCTCACTTTTCTGCCCCAACATCACCATTTTTATCCTAAAATCCCCATCATTCTCCTCAAATCCTCACTTTTCTCCCCAAAATCCCCATTTTTCTCCTAAAATCCCCATTTTTCTCCTCAAATCTTCACTTTTCTCCCCCAATATCCCCATTTTTCTCCTCAAATCCCCATTTTTCTCTCCTCAAATCTCCGCTTTTCTCCCCCCAAATCCCCATTATTCATCTCAAATCCCCATTTTTCTCCTCAAATCTTCACTTATTTCCCCCAAAATCACATTTTTCCTCCTCAAATCCCCATTTTTCCCCTCATATCTTCACTTTTCTTCCCCCCAAATCCCCGTTTTTCTCCTCATATCAAAAATTTTCTCCTCAAATCTTCACTTTTCCCCAAAGAAAGCCCCATTTTTCTCCCCCCAAATCCCCCCATTTTTCACCACAAATCCCCATTTTTCTCCTCAAATCCCCATTTTTCTCTCCTCAAATCTCCGCTTTTCTCCCCCCAAATCCCCATTATTCATCTCAAATCCCCATTTTTCTCCTCAAATCTTCACTTTTCTCCCCCAAAATCCCCATTTTTCTCCTCAAATCCACAATTTTCTACTCAAACCTTCATTTTTTCCCCAATAATCCCCCTTTTTCTACTCAAATTCACATTTTTCTTTTCAAAACTTCACTCTTCTCCCCCCAAATCCCCATTTTTCGCCTCAAATCCCCATTTTTCTCCTCAAATCTTTAGTTGCTCCCAAAAATATAAATTTTTCTCCTCAAATCCCCAAATTTATCCTTAAATCTTCACTTTTCACCCCTCAAATCACCATTTTTCTCCTCAAATCTTCACTTGTCTCCCCCCAAAAAACCCATTTTTCTCCTCAAATACCTATTTTTCTCCTCAAATCTTCACTTTTCTCCCCAAAATCCACAGCTTTCTACCCAAATCCTTATTTTTCTTTAAAAATCTTCACTTTTCTCCCCCCAAATCCCC